>QJPP01002186.1:0-131965 GCA_003996215.1 Jaltomata sinuosa | reverse complement strand
AGCAACATATAATATATATAATCTAACAAAACTCAGTCTAGGAAGTAAACCATAACCTACCTCAGGGCCGAACTGCAAACACGAAATGTCACTCGTGTGCCTTCTCCTTCCAAATAGCCTCAAAAATCTACCATGCTATCAAAAACACAATTCAGGTGTCAAGATGAGAAGAATGACACCCATATTGCTATACAGAAAATCAGGAAGGAAATCGGGTCAGAAAATGACCCTCGGGGCCCATGCAACAGAACAGAAAACAAAATTCACAATTATGTTCACAACGGGTTAAGGAACACATACCAAAAAGTTGAGTGCAAACGAGATTCATTTTTGGGGTCAAAATAGCCTCGAGATCCTACTAGTTCAAGAGAAACACCAAAGGAAAACCAACGGAAAATAACTGGAAATAAAGAGGATTATACAACGGAAAGGAGAAGAGGGATTAGAAGGGACTTACCAGACCAAAAAGACTTAAAGAGGAGGGCTAGAACCGGAGCTTGAATGATCCAAAATGGTGGAAATTAGAATTTTTGGAGGAGAAAATAAAGTTGGCAGCTTAAATAGCTGTCTGGGTCCTTCATCGCAATCGCGAGGGACCCCACGCGATCACGAGGAAATGCTAGCCAGACCATCATAGTCGTGATGGTCTATCCACGTGATTGCATAGAGCAAGCTAGATCGGGTCCTAGCCTGCTTTATTGCGGTTGTGAGGATCAACCCATGCGATCATGATTGGAAAGAAACTAGACCATCACGAACGCGATGACCACCTCGCGGTCGCAATGACCAAACTAGTCTGCAATAATATAGCAGTAACAAACAATTCAACAAGGCTAATAAGTCTCCCGACGGACCCTGGAATTCATTTGGAACCCCATGAACACAAACCAACCATGCTACCCTACTAGTTACAGCATTCTAAAATTAATGGAATCGACAAAACTCTCAACGGAGATAGTTTTAACCAAAAAGTGAGCCCCATGCCTCAAACCAACTCAGAACTCAATACCCCAAAACAAGTCTGGAAGCCTCGAGATCTGACCCAAAAGTCCCCTTTTCCCAAAGTCGATATTCCGGAGCTAACAACACTGATAAAATTCCCATCCGAGGCCTTCTTCTCCGAATGTTGACCAAAGCCAACCCTACCAGCCAAACTAGCTTGAAAACACAGAAAGCAATATGAAACCAAACTGAAAGTACTCTGACCTAGACCAAGGGTCCCACTAGACCAAAATACCTATTTCAGAGCCAATAGAACTATCAGAATTTGATTCTGAGCACGTTTACCAAGAAAGTTGTCCAAAGTCAAAGATTTTCTAATTTCAAGTTCTAAAATAGGGAAATGGTCATAACGAACTAACGAACGACCCAGGCACCAAACTATCACGACCCGATTTCTTAGTCATGATGGCACCTACAACCCCCGGTAGGTGAACCAATCCCCGTAGCCCAGGACAGTTAGTAATGGGCTACTATCTAACAAATAAGGAAACAAGACGAAGAGAATAGATAACAGGGATATATATATACATGTACGGAAACTAAACCAAACCCCAAGACCTGGTATCATAGTATAGAGCCAAACTACATACATGGAGTGCAAATAATCCAAAACAATATATACAGATGTCTCTGAATGGTAATAGAGTAGATGAAGCAAAAGATAAACTAAAGCTAAGCTCCGATCGCCAAGAGCTCTCCCTCAGTCTGAAGTAGTCCCCAACAGATCTCCCAGCACGAATCACAGCGATCTAACGGCGATGGCTCACGCTAGGATCTGCACCCAAAGATGCATGGGGGTAGGGTGAGCACCAAATGCGAAGCATAAGGTACCCAGTAGGTATCATAGGCCGACTAGGCACATATAAGATAAAAGCGTAGTAACAGACAAAATATAAGCAAGCAGTCACAGAAATCAACAAAAGGTACACAGGAACTATCCCAGAGGGAAATCAACAGAACCACATATGAGGCCAGTAAGCAGAATATAAACACCATAGGCACAGGTGAAAGTAAGAAATAACGCACCTGGGGTCCTTGTAATAACAGTGTAGACATAATAAGTTTACGAAATGGACGGTATACCGGTAACCTCAAGTGTAAGAAGAGGGAAAGAGTAATGATAGGCATGCTTAGAGACATGAATCAAACCCAACTAATCATATCAATCTCAAATCCAGAACTAACAGTCTAGCAGGAACCAATTTCATACTTAACCATAACAGGGAACAATTCTGTAAGTAAATAGCAAAAGTCTACCTACAGTCCCCCGGCCGCCCATACAACCGAGGAACACAAACAAGTGAAAACATACCCTCCGGCATCCCATACTACCGAAGCGTACAATCAACAAACAACAAACAAGGGTGGAGCCTCAAACAATGAATGATATGATGCATGAAGATCTCAAGTGAAATGGTATCTCTGTATTTACCTCCTCCGGCGTCGATCCGGCCCAGCAGGTAGGTTCCATGGAAGGACACTGCCCGTATACCTCTACTCCACCGTATACCCTTCCTCCGGCACACGCAGCCCGCAGCCCCTGGCCCGGATGGCAAGGTCCATGGAGGTCCCTGACCCCATACTAAAACTCAGTATCAAAACATGTCGTCCGGAAGCAAGTCAGGGTTCAAGATTGAGACCCAGTCTATAATATGCATGCCCAGACCCTGTCCAGGACTAAAGTAGTAGGAAAATATCTCAAAACACCTCCAACAGTGCCCGGGCATAACCGGGTCTAAACAGTAGAAAGTCATCTCAGGTGCTCGGTCCAACCGAGGCTAAAATCATTTCAAGTAGCAGGAAAACTCAACTAGCACCCCCGCCCTGCCGAGTCTTTAAATCATAATTTTACTTTCTTTTACCCAAGAATGTTCACAAGTTAAATCGAACCATTTCCAATTCATTTCCATCAAAAATGGGCCCCCGGGGCCATACAGGGTTTGGAAAATAGTGACAGTAGGCCCGAAGCCAAAACCGTAGTAAAATATGGAAAAACCTCTTTATATGCATGAAAATGATATGATAAAGCACATTAGCTGCCCAGCAGCTCACAATCAACCTATCGACCCTGCACAGGCCCACAGCTACTCAGCAAGCATAACCAGCCTAGAAGGATAATTCTATGCCCGGGACTCGCGGACATTCCCAAAATCCCACCTTCTATGTTCCAGAGTCAACAAAGCCTCACAGGACCACAAGGGTAAATAAAATATATCGGCAAATACTACAAGCAACGGAGGAACAAAAGTAGGCGGACATGAATAAAGCGGTCAAGGTCTGTGGTACCAACCTAATGAACCAACCCAAGGATGCCCATTAATACAATTTTATCCTATATATGCGGAGTCTAGGGAAAATAAACCGTAACCTACCTGTCGTCCGATGACAAGCTCGAACCTCTCCGAAAAGAAGCTCCGAAACAAAAATCAAACTCGAACTCGGGCTTGAATAACTTGACGTAGATAATTGATTATCAAATATTGCATCAAAATCCTTTGTTTCGTTAATGTGAATGTACAAAAACTTATCTTGTGCAAATGTTAGTAAAAGAACTTGTAGAGAAATTGGTTGCCAAATGATGAGCAAATGGATAACTGCAATTATAAATATATTCTGTTAAGCATTGACCAAATGCATACCACACTTTAATTAAAATGTCCAAGTTGACATGTGGCAGCCCCTAATTATTGAGAAATCCATAGATGCTTTGTCCATTATTTATCATCAAAGTCAAAGCCATTTCAACTATAACTATATGTCGGTGTTTATTGTTGTACTCTTTCCTCCACTTCCACGTGGAAGTGGAGGTGGCAACCAATTTCATCCCGTTAAGTATATACTCGGGTATTGCATAGGTTCGTGGTAAAATAAATATAATATTTTAAATATATCCCAATAAATAGAAAATTATTTCCAATAAAACCTACTATATTATAATAATAAATTTCAACATAACTAAATTTACTATCTCCGTTAAAATATTACAATGTATAAAAATCTTTTAAAATAAATACATATACACTTATATCGTAACATAAATATTTTTCATAAACCTTTAAAATATTTTGAAAAGGCACCGCACGATTTTGATACTCAAGAACTCTTTTGGAACCCTCCCTTATGTTTTCTCACTGTTTTAGAACTGAAATGGCGTTTTAAAACGTGAAGTTGAGGCTTAAATCGAGTTTGACCCGACCCGGTTCGCAACCCGTTTCTGCCAGACAGTCCGCGGTAAAACTGTCATAACTTTTTACTCAGAGATCAGTTCGATGTGAGGTTTTGTGCGTTGGAAACTAGACTCGTAGAGCTTCGATTTTCTATTTTGGGGGACTTCTAACTCTTTATATATTGAGAGAAAAGCTCCGAGACATTTTACCCAAAGTTCAGAAAATTTATTAAAGATCTTACGATAACTTTTGCCGACTTGCTTGACTTCAAAACTTATAATGCGACCAAACAAATGGACTTGACACCGAAATACCGGTCCTGATGAGCCTTAAGTGACTTGGGGCCGCTACAAACAAGCTCTAACGGTTTAAGGAAAACGTATACGTGGAAATAACCGAAAGGGTCATTACATCATCCACTATTAAAATGGACTTTCGTCCTCGAAAGTCAAGGTCAAGGGGGTACCTGAAGGCTAAAATAGCTGCGGATACTGATCCCGCATATCTCTATCGGTCTCCCAGGTAGCCTCATCGACTGGACGGTGCCTCCACTGAACCTTAACAACCGGGATCTCTCGAGGCCTCAATCTCCTGACATCTCTGGAAAAATAGTTGCCGGCTCCTCAACAAAGGCTAAACCCTCACCCAACTAAACTAAATCCCACTGCAACACATGAAACTCATCTGGGACATACCGACGCAACATCGAAACATGAAATACAGGATGTATAGCTGAAAATATCGGAGGCAAGGCTAGCAGATAGGCAACGCTACAAACCCTCTAAAGAATCTCAAACGGCCCAATGTACCTGGGGCTAAGCTTGCCCCGCCAACCAAATCTCATCATGCCCTTCATGGGCGATACACGGAGAAACACCAAGTCACCGACACTAAACTCCAAGGCACGAAGCCTACGATCAGCATAACTCTTCTTCCTTCTCTGAGTTGCCCGAAGTGTGTCCTGAATCACTCGGACTCGGTCTAAGGAATCTCGAAGCAAATCTGTGCTCTGTGGCCCAGCACTAAAACCATCAAACGAACCTACCGGTGATCTGCAACGCCTGCCATACAAAGCCTCAAAAGGTGCCATGCCGATACTCGAATGGAAGCTGTTATTATAAGAAAACTCTGCCAAGGGAAAAAACTGATCCCAAGAACCTCTAAAGTTAAGAACACAGGCCCGAAGCATGTTCTCCAGAATCTGAATGGTCCTCTCGGACTGGCCATCTGTCTGACGGTGGAAAGCGGTACTAAGATGAACCTCTGTACCCAAATCTCGCTGAATAGCCCTCCAGAACTGAGATGTGAACTGAGTGCCACGGTCTGAAATGATAGAAGCTGGGACCCCGTGCAACCGAACAATCTCACAAAGGTAGATCTGACCTAACCTCTCTGCGCCATAAGAAGTCTGAACTGGAAAGAAATGTGCTGACTTAGTCAGCCTATCAACAATCACCCATATGGAATCAAACCCATGAGAAGTACGAGGCAACCCAACAACAAAGTCCATAGTAATCCCTTCCCACTTCCACTCAGGAATGGGAAGTTGCTGCATCAAACCACCAGGTCTCATGTGCTAGAACTTAACCTTCTGACAGTTCAAGCACCGAGATACACACTCCGCTATATCCCGCTTTATACCACTCCACCAGTAAAGCTGTCTCAAGTCCCTATACATCTTTGTTGTGCCAGGGTGAATGGAGTATCTAGTACAATATGCCTCATGAAGTATCAACTGAATCAAATCAATAATCCTCGGAACACAAAGGCGACTATCAAACCTCAGAACCCCATCTGAATCTAGTGTAGCCCGACTGGTCTCACCCTGAACAACCCGATCACGAAGGTCACACAACTGCTGATCCTCAAACTGACGGCTCTGAATCTGATCAATCAAAGTAGAACGAACCTCGACACTGGCGAGAACTCTGCTAGGATCCGACAAGTCAAGCCTAACCAAACGGTTAGCCAAGGACTGGATGTCCAAGGCGAACGGTCGCTCTGAAACTGAAAGAGAAGATAGGCTACCCATACTCACTGTCTTCCGACTCAAGGCATCCGCTACCACGTTTGCCTTGTCCGGATGATACAGAATAGTGAAGTCATAGTCCTTCAGTAACTCAACCCACCTCCTCTGTCTCGAGTTCAACTCTCGCTAACTCGTGATATACTGAAGACTACGGTGATCAGTGAGGATCTCACAGTGAACTCCATATAGGTAATGCCTGTCAGATTTTAAGCGCGAAAACTACCGCCGCCAACTCTAAGTCATGAGTGGGGTAGTTGCGCTCGTGAACCTTCAGCTGCCTCAATGCATATGCTATTACTCGACCCTGTTGCATCAACACACAACCAAGACCAACCCCAGAAGCATCACAATACACGGAGAAGCTCTGACCCTCAACCGGCAAAGTCAAAACTGGAGATGAAGTCAATAAGGCCTTAAGCCTCTGGAAGCTATCCTGACACTGATCTGACCACTGAAATGGGATATCCTTCCTAGTCAGCATAGTCAAGGGTGCTGCTATGGAAGAAAATCCCTCAACGAACCGTCTGTAGTAACCTGCTAACCCAATAAAGTTGTGGACCTCAGTAGCAGTAGTAAGTCTAGGCCA
Organism: Jaltomata sinuosa; assembly: GCA_003996215.1. NCBI lineage: Eukaryota > Viridiplantae > Streptophyta > Magnoliopsida > Solanales > Solanaceae > Jaltomata > Jaltomata sinuosa. Next base: position 125,181 of record QJPP01002186.1, on the reverse strand, counting down.
ATCACAAACCGCAGAAATCTTTCCCGGGTCAACCCTAATCCCATCCTTAGACACCACGTGCCCTAGGAATGCAACTGACTCAAGCCAAAACTTGCACTTTGAGAACTTGGCATAAAGCCGATGATCTCTCAAAGTCTGGAGTATAACCCTCAAGTGCTACTCATGCTCATCTCTACTACGCGAGTATATGAAGATGTCATCTATAAAAACTATCACAAATGAGTCCAAATACGGGCCAAGAACCCTGTGCATCAAGTTCATAAAGGCTGCGGGGGCATTAGTCAACCCAAAAGACATCACCAGGAACTCATAATGGCCATAACGTGTCCTGAATGTTGTCTTAGGGATGTCCTCTGCCCTAATCCTCAACTGATGGTAGCCAGACCTCAAATCAATCTTTGAAAACACGACTGAACCCTGAAGCTGGTCAAACAAGTCATCAATCCTCGGCATCGGATACCTATTCTTCATTGTCACCCTATTCAGCTGCCGATAGTCAATACACATGAGCATCGACCCATCCATCTTCTTCACGAAGAGAACAGGAGCACCCCACGGTAACACACTAGGTCTAATAAACCCCTTAGCTAACAGATCCTGGAGCTGCTGCTTAAGCTCCCTCAACTCAGCAGGAGCTATACGGTAAGGAGAAATAGAAATGGGCCTGGTGCCCGGCTCTAGCTCAATAGCGAAATCAATATCTCTCTCAGGTGAAAGGCCTAGCAGGTCGGTAGGAAACACATCGAGGAAGTCTCTAACCACAGGAACAGACTCAGGAGAAGTAGTGTCAACACTAACATCTCGGACATATGCTAGATAAGCTAAACACCCACGGGAGATCAACTTCCTAGCTCGAAGACAAGAGATGGTCCCAGATGGTGCATGGCTAACAGAACCCTGCCACACAACCGGGGATACACCGGGCACAGCTATGGTAATGGTCTTGGCATAACAATCCAAAACCACACGGTGAGGGGATAACTAGTCCATGCCCAGTATCACATCAAAATCTAGCATATCAAGAATCATCAAATCACCCCAAGTCTCTGAATAACCAACAGATAACATACAGGACCTCACAATCCGATCCACTACTAAGAAATCTCCTACTGGGGTCGAAACAGAAATAGGAATAGATAATGGCTCACTAGCCAACCCCAAACAAGGAACAAAGTAGGCAGATACATATGAACAAGTGGATCCAGGATCAAATAAAGCCATAGCAGACTGATGGCACACAGAAATCGTACCTGTAATCACAGCATCTGAGGCCTCTGCCTCTGGTCTCCTAGAGACCGCGTAAAACTGACAACGACCTATACCTGCCCGACCGCCATCCCTACCACTTGCTCTGCCGCGCGGAGCACTACCTCTACTCTGACGACCACCCCCTCTAGCCGGAGACTGAACTGCTCATAAAGGCTCGGACAACTGAACTGTACCCTGCTGAGGGCAATCTCTAGCAAAATGACCAATCGCACCACAAGTAAAACAAGCCCGTGATGGCCTACTCAGTCGAGATGAACCAGCAGATCCCGTATGACCACCACGACCTGATGCCCCAGAAATTGTACCCCTCGAAGACTGGCCGCTATAGCCCTGATGGCTGCGTAAGGTGAGTAAACTGCTCCCTGCGATGCTCACGATCACTCTAAGGTAGGAATTTGGCCATAAAGGCCTCATAAAACTCAGACCAGGCCAAAGGAGGTGACGATGGTGGTCTACACGCAACCTGGGCCCTCCACCATAACTTTGCTGGGCCCTCCAACTGATAGGTAGTATAACCAACCCCGTGAGTCTCCAACAAAACCAGATGATGCAACATCTCCTCACAGGTAGTAATAAAGTCATGTGGATCCTGTCCAGAAGTACCAGCAAACCTCGGAGGTGCTAACCTCAAAAACCTACCCAACGCCTTCTGCTCTGACTCTGTCATAGCTGGGCAAGGAGCAAGAGGCTGTGCAACAGATGGAATCGGAATGACCTCCGCACGGGGAGCCATAGTAGCAGGCAGCGCTCCTGAGCTCTGTGCACCCAGGGCTGTCCCCTGAGCGGATGTATGCGCTACCTCAGAAGACCGCTCTCGAATCACACCCAAAAGTTGTAATAGTAATCCCCGAAAATCTGGAGACTAAGCTGCGGCTGAAGCTGGCACAGAAGTGGGCACTGGAGCTGGTACTGGAGCTGGCGCTGGAGCTGGCGCTGGAGCTGGTGCTGGAGCTAGTGCTGGAGCTGGCGCTGGAGATGGCGCTGGCGTTGGAGCTGGCGCTGGAGTGGGAGGCTCATCTCCGCGTGATGCCGATGATCTCGTACGAACCATCTGCGGAAGGATGAAGTAGAACAAATGAGATTTCCAGAAACTACAAGGGTTCCACGCACGACACAGAAGCAATGAAAGAGTCAAATTTCCTAAAATGTCACTGTAGCCTCCCAAAGATTGAGTACGGACGTCTCCGCCCCGATCCGCAGGACTCTACTAGACATTGGCTCCTATACCGATGACACCGGTGAACCTAAAGCTCTGATACCAAGCTATCACGACCCGATTTCTTGGTCATGATGGCACCTACAACCCCCGGTAGGTGAACCAATCCCCGTAGCCCAGGACAGTTAGTAATGGGCTACTATCTAACAAATAAGGAAACAAGACGAAGAGAATAGATAATAGGGATATATATATATATACATGTACAGAAACTAAACCAAACCCCAAGACCTGGTATCATAGTATAGAGCCAAACTACATACATGAAGTGCAAATAATCCAAAATAATATATACAGATGTCTCTGAATGGTAATAGAGTACATGAAGCAAAAGATAAACTAAAGCTAAGCTCCGATCGCCAAGAGCTCACCCTCAGTCTGAAGTAGTCCCCAACAGATCTCCAAGCACGAATCACAACGATCTAACGGCGATGGCCCACGCTAGGATCTGCACCCAAAGATGCAGGGGGATAGGGTGAGCACCAAATGCGAAGCATAAGGTACCCAGTAGGTATCATAGGCCGACTGGGCACATATAAGATAAAAGCGTAGTAACAGACAGAAGATAAGCAAGCAGTCACAGAAATAAACGAAAGGTACACAGGAACTAGCCCAGAGGGAAATCAACAGAATCACATGTGAGGCCAATAAGCAGAATATACACACCATAGGCACAGGTGAAAGTAAGAAATAACGCACCTGGGGTCCTTGCAATAACAGTGTATACATAATAAGTTTACGAAATGGACGGTATACCAGTAACCTCAAGTGTAAGAAGAGGGAAAGAGTAATGATAGGCATGCTCAGAGACATGAATCAAACCCAACTAATCATATCAATCTCAAATCCAGAACTAACAGTCTAGCAGGAACCAATTTCATATTTAACCGTAACATGGAACAATTTTGTAAGTAAATAGCAAAAGTCTACCTACAGTCCCCCGGCCGCCCATACAACCGAGGAACACAAACAAGTGAAAACAAACCCTCCGGCATCCCATACTACCGGAGCGTACAATCAACAAACAACAAACAAGGGTGGATCCTCAAACAATGAATGATATGATGCATGAAGATCTCAAGTGAAATGGTATCTCTGTATGTACCTCCTCCGGCGCTGATCCGGCCCAGCAGGTAGGTTCCATGGAAGGACACTGCCGGTATACCTCTACTCCACCGTATACCCTTCCTCCGACACACGCAGCCCGCAGCCCCTGGCCCGGATGGCAAGGTCCATGGAGGTTCCTGACCCCATACTAAAACTCAGTATCAAAACATGTCGTCCGGAAGCAAGTCCAGGTTCAAGATAGAGACCCAGTCTCGAATATGCATGCCCAGACCCTGTCCAGGACTAAAGTAGTAGGAAAATATCTCAAAAACCCCTTCAAGGGTGCCCGGGCATAACCGGGTCTAAACAGTAGAAAGTTATCTCAGGTGCTCGGTCCAACCGAGGCTAAAATCATTTCAAGTAGCAGGAAAACTCAACTAGTACCCCGGCCCTGCCGAGTCTAGCGTTAATCGTAAAACTGGTGATTTAAATCATAATTTTACTTTCTTTTACCCAAGAATGTTCACAAGTTAAATCGAACCATTTCCAATTCATTTCCATCAAAAATGGGCCCCCGGGGCCATGCAGGGTTTGGAAAATAGTGCCAGTAGGACCGAAGCCAAAACCGTAGTAAAACATGGAAAAACCTCTTTATATGCATGGAAATGATATGATCAAGCACAATAGTTGCCCAGCAGCTCACAATCAACCTATCGACCCTGCACAGGCCCACAGCTACTCAGCAAGCATAACCAGCCTAGAGGGATAATTCTATGCCTGGGACTCGCGGACATTCCCAAAATCCCACCTTCTATGTTCCAGAGTCAACAAGGCCTCACAGGACCACAAGGGTAAATAAAATATATCAGCAAATACTATAAGAAACGGAGGAACAAAAGTAGGCGGACATGAATAAAGCGGTCAAGGTCTGTGGTACCAACCTAATAAACCAACCCAAGGATGCCCATTAATACAATTTTATCCTATATATGCGGAGTCTAGGGAAAATAAACCGTAACCTACCTGTCGTCCGATGACAAGCTCGAACCTCTCCGAAAAGAAGCTCCGAAACAAAAATCAAACTCGAACTCGGGCTTGAATAACTTGACGTAGATAATTGATTATCAAATATTGCATCAAAATCCTTTGTTTCGTTAATGTGAATGTACAAAAACTTATCTTGTGCAAATGTTAGTAAAAGAACTTGTAGAGAAATTAGTTGCCAAATGATGAGCAAATGGATAACTGCAATTATAAATATATTCTGCTAAGCATTGACCAAATGCATACCACACTTTAATTAAAATGTCCAAGTTGACATGTGGCAGCCCCTAATTATTGAGAAATTGTTGTACTCTTTCCTCCACTTCCACGTGGAAGTTGAGGTGGCAACCAATTTCATCCCGTTAAGTATATGCTCGGGTATTGCATAGGTTCGTGGTAAAATAAATATAATATTTTAAATATATCCCAATAAATAGAAAATTATTTCCAATAAAACCTACTATAATATAATAATAAATTTCAACATAACTAAATTTACTATCTCCGTTAAAATATTACAATGTATAAAAACCTTATAAAATAAATACATATACACTTATATCGTAACAAATATATTTTTCATAAAGCTTTAAAATATTTTGAAAAGGTAATAATAATATAATTTTCTACCACATTCAACTTTTAAATTAAATATTTTCAAATATACGCGCGATGCTAATAAAATTCTCAAACTTAAGTTCGCAACTCACCACCGCACGTTTTTGATACTCAAGAACTCTCTTGGAACCCTCCCTTATGTTTTCTCACTGTTTTAAAACTGAAATGGCGTTTTAAAATGTGAAGTTGAGGCTTAAATCGAGTTTGACCCGACCCGGTTCGCGACCCGGTTCGCAACCCGTTTCTGCCAGACAGTCCGCGGTAAAACAGTCATAACCTTTTACTCAGAGATCAGTTGGATGTGAGGTTTTGTGCGTTGGAAACTAGACTCATAAACCTTCGATTTGGTTTCTCGGGGGACTTCTAACTCTTTATATATTGAGAGAAAAGCTCTGAGACATTTTACCCAAAGTTCAGAAAATTTATTAAAGATCTTACGATAACTTTTGCCGACTTGCTTGACTTCAAAACTTATAATGCGACCAAACAAATGGACCCGACATCGAAATACCGGTCCTGACGAGCCTTAAGTGACTTGGGGCCGCTACAAACAAGCTCTAACGGTTCAAGAAAAATGTATACGTGGAAATAACCGGAAGGGTCATTACACAAACTGTCAGTCTCGATAGATTATAAATTACCTATAGCCACTGCGGGAGAGCTCAAAACATAGAAAAAGCACAAAAAACTGAAAAATAACCTGAAGGGTCATTACAATATTATAGAGTATGATCATGGTTCTAGTCTATATTACAACCTTCATCTATAATAGACTTCACTTGTATTTGGATTACAGACTACCTTTATCAAATTTTCCAAATGATATATAATCATCTAATCAATGATAGCACAGAGTCATTGTCTATAATACACAAATGTGTCTATTAAATTAATATTTCTTTTAGACATACAATGTGAAGGTCTATAATTCCCTTTTACTTTCAAAAAGATATAGTTCATCTGTGTCTGTCATTTATTGTGGTCTATTTTAATTTATTAGAGCAATTAAGCGATATAATATCTACACAAAAATCAACAACAAAAAAGGCAAAAAATATTACTGAAACAGAAATTGTTCTATTCATAACGTGCATTCCAATACATACACATTATCAAGACAAAAAACAACAAAAGGGAAACATTCATGTATACCACCATCTATACCACCACCTTCAAAAATATGAAAGCTTCTGCAATAAACTAAAACTAGAACTAGAACAAAAAAAATAAACTAGGGCGATGTTGGGGGCTGATGTAGTCGCCAGGCTCTAGATTGAGTCTCTCTATCATCGCCCATAGAAAATAGGTGATCCATTGGAGTTTCTGATCAAGACAATCATGGTCTTAACCCATACCATAGAACAATCAATCTCAATCATTGTGGAGGAGGATGTTATGATGGCAATGAGCACACATCCTCTTGATGGTTCTTTGTATGAGTCTTCTTGTCATTGTTGTGTTTTTTATGTTTTTGAAGAAGATGATTAATATTGAGGTATAGACTACTTGGTGGTTTATATAGACATAATACATAGTATTTGAATCATTGTCCAATAGTTAATCAATGCATGGAGAAGTTTAAGTCGAGTTGATTGTGTATATCAATAGACTTATAGAACTAAATAGACATCTTTCGCATCTTATCGATATTATTACTCACCAGTTCAACTTTTTGATTAAATATCTAGGGGTTTTAATAGACTACATATATGGTTGATTATATATCGATAAGTGATGCTCTGCATTTTTAATAAACCTTAGGCACAATATATGATTGCCTTTTGTAGGCCGATAATAGATAATGAGTAAAGTCAATTAAAGATAAACTGGCATTAAATTGGCAAAAAAATAGTAGATTTACAAGAAAAACTAGTGGGATCCTATCTAACATTGAATCTACACGTTGTTCTCTTGTGTTAAGGTCTCTTGCATATTGAGTACTTTTTCCTCCTCTTGCACTTGAAAGTTTTGGACACGCCCTTAGCACAATTCATTCTCTTACTTCTCCATTGTGGATCGTGATAGGGTGGCAAAACCTTCATGTCTAACAATTCCTTTGGCACAATCTATTCTGACTCTAGAGGGACTACACAAATAGTTTCAAAGTATGCAAAAAGATATGATCTATTACATAGGAAAAGAGTACTCTTAGTTGATTGAACCATATCCATTTCCATACTTCAATCTCAAGGCTGCCATTGCATGAGTACATGGTATTTTCACCAAGTTATATTTTTCTACAAGAACATATTTTTCTAGTAAATTGACTTTGGAAGTAAGGCTATTGTGGATCATGGTGAATCTGTTAACATCTTTTTTTATGTTATTCACATAAAAGAAGTCTCCCTCAGTCAAATTATCCCTTATGATCTTTTTGGTAGAAAGCCACAAATAAAGTTTTTGAATTGAGGATCTCTGCATGCCTTTTCTAGAACTTTCTAGCAAACCTCCTATCAATCAAATTCAATATAAATGTCACGAGGTACTTCATTTTATACTTCAACATTGCATTGAGCAATTCAGCAATATTTGTGGTCATCACATCGTACCTATTGGCTGGGAAATGTGTTCTGCTTCACATTTTAAATCCAATTTCGTGCTCAAGGAGAGTAGCTTCCATAGGTCTTATCTTTGAATTCCCCAAATTGCTAGCTAAACTCTTGAAAATTATATGCCTTTGCTGCATTGTAGTATACACTGAGGTAATCTCAACAGTGGTGATTTTTCTAGAGATTTTTACCATGATGCCTCATGCAAAGTCCATGATGAGCATACTTATAAACCCCAAAGAGTTAGTTAGTGATGCTCTTGTGCCTATCAGAGATGATACACGTATGATTCATCGACCATTATAGACTTCAGCTTTTCGAATAAGAAGTTCCAAGACACATCACACTCTTTGTCCACAACACAAAAAGCAATTGAATAAATATGGTTCTTAGTATCTTGTGCAATAGTGGACTATAACACTCCCTCATGCTTACTATATAAATGTGTGCCATAAATGATAATTATCTTTTTCATGTGGGAATTTCCCCGAATGCAAGCTCCATAAGATAAGAAGTAGTATACAAAGCTGCTATCATCCTTGTTAACCATGATAGTATTAGTAGAACCATGATTTAATGTATTGACCATGTAGGAAAAAATCTAGTAAGCAAGCATACCTATGCTCCGGTACCTCCGTTCTAACACTTCTAATAACTTGGATTGCAATGCAGCTCCCTAAAAATGATCCTCTCGATTTATTTTATGTTTGGACTCTTGTTTTCAAGAAATTTATTCATACAAAGTGAGGAGATGACAGTGGATGTGGCATTCTTATGGCTTCCCGTGACATATACAACACTACAAGTGTGATCCCTAATATACTGAGATATGATACATGTTTGAGCTATCATACTTGTTGGCCCACAACAATCAGGCATAATTAGGAGATTTACATTCCACCTAATAGAATTTTCTACAACTCTTTATCGTAGTAAAATACAAAGACTTTCTCACTAAAGCTTCCTTCAATAACAATTTCAGCTTTTTCTTGTCATTGATGCTTTTTCCAATATAGAAATTAGTTCCATCGAAGAATGAGTGGTTGGGTTCGATCCAGATTCAGATAACTGCTCGGCACCAAAATGACACTCTTCAATGAAACCTTGAGGATCTTTCATATCCATTGGATGATCACTCATGCCCTAGTATTCAACTAAATCATCATCAACTGACTGGTATGGAATGGGGGTAGGGCTAGGGCTGATGTCAAAGGTTCTTCGTGGGATTTCTCAATGACATTTATCCTTAATTAAAGCCATGAGCAGAAACATCGAGCATGTTGAAGTCCACGTGTCTATCATTTTTTATGAATGGCAGATCTTATATTCCCCTCTCATTAATTAGATAACTAATCGCCAAGTCTCTTGCATCGCAATCTAACTCCTCTCTCTTTATTATTCTTACAACCAAGTCATCATATGAATCATTGCAACACAATAAAATGGGCACCGTCACCTTAATGAAAACATTAGAGAGTCTCCTCCCATTATCCTACATAATCACGACCCACAATAACATATTCTGCAATAAACATTATAGAACTAAATAATCGATTCTAGACTAAGGTTGTGGCCTATAATAGGTTGATGAGTGGTCGTCATTGATTGTCAAGATCTACATATAAAATAGATCTAGAACATAATTAATTTCTTATCAATGATCTTCTAGCTGCTGGAATGGAGACACGATTTTGCGATGCACCTGAACTACTAGATTGTATCTAATGAGACTAGAAGATCTTTCAAAAAATTGGGAGTGATTTGATAACTTATGGATAACTGATAAGTGATGGATTTACCACTTATCTATATCTCTTTTCTTATGTTGTTGTGTCTTCTAATAATGATATGCGACCACTTATGATATATTTTGGTTATATTTTAGGTGATTCATATTTCTGCGGATATTTGGAACATGTGGAAATAAAGGGATTAAATTGGAGCAAAAAGGAGAAGACACCACATAAGTGCCCAGGTCTACCACCACTGCGCTATCTGAGGCATAACAGCGCTCCTGCAGCTGCGAATAAAAGAGCACACCAGCGTCTTGTATGCTATACTAATATAGGCGCACCTGCACTATTGATGCTACAACAGTGGCCCCCCTCTGTGCTAGAACATTGCCACGACGGTCATGCACCTGCGGTCAAAGTTTTGCAGGTGCGACTGACAGATTCTAGTCAAGTTCCAATTGGTCATTTCACACTTTTGGAAACCCCAGCTCACACAAAACACTTCTAAGCCACCTTGGAAGGCATTTTTGGCAAATTTTCACAACTTTTGGCAAGATTGGAGAGCATGTTCATCAACCTACACCATTGGAATGAAGAATTGGATGATTCTATTGCAAAATCATTAATTCGATTCTTTAACTCTTGCTCTTAATTGATAATTTTAGGAATAATTATTGAATTGAGATTTGGATTTTGTATGAGAAATAATACTTAATTTGGGTATTTGAATTCTTATCTTGTGCTTTCTCTTGATTAAAATATGTGGGTCTATTGAATGTTTCATGCTTTAAATATCTAGTTGATGATTGCAAATATTGACTTAGCATACTAATTGTGTACTTGCTTGAGAGAGGAGTTCTTCAATTCGGTGAAGGTTCTATAGTGTGGATTTGGGGTTTTCACTCTAGGTCAAAGTTAGAGATAGTTTGATTGCCGGAAACTCCCATCTAAGAGTTGGGGTTAGAGATAGCCCAACTTACCCAAGTTAAATTGGTTGGTTTATTGCTACTCGTGGAGGTTCAAGAGGACACACGAGATATATGCTTGATAGGTCAAAAGACAGTTGAGCATACTCTTAAACAAGGCTACCTATGCATTAATTGGGTGTAAGTCTTATGAATTGAATTCCCATTCCCAATTCTCCCTTGTTACCCTTGCTTGGTGAAAGCAAGGTGAAAGCCATTAATCAAATCTATCTTCTGATTTGATTTTCTTTTATCCTTTGTTTTAGTTTAAAACTCCCCAATCGTTATCTTTCCTTTTTTCTCTTTGAACTTTAATAAGTTGCTTGGATTCTTTATTAGCTCAATTACAATTACATTGTTCTTTGTGGGATTGAACCTGACTCCGTCGGGTAATATAAATTTTATTTTGCTTAATGACCGCCGATACCTCCATCTTGCAAGTACATTTGAGCATTATAAAAATGGCTCTATTGCATCTCAGCATCATGATTCATGAATGGGATGGGTGGTTGCTACAACACCTTTAAATTTATGAGTATCCCTTGTGTCCTCCTCATCAATATGGAATAAATCAAAACTACTATCCACAATCTGCACTTTTCAACGCGAGCATTCACATCCGTGTCCAAATTTTGAATAGTAATTTCAAGTAACCCTTCTTTTTTACTTCTCTTGGCATGTCTTTTCAACAATATCTCGAACATTGGTAGCATTCTTTCACATTTTTCCCCATAGGCTTCAAGTTGGTAAGCTCGATTTAACATCCATTCTTGGGTCACAATCTCACCTAATTTAAGTTTTTCCTCTTGTTGGGGTTCAAGAACTACCGGTACGAACTCACTCTCGGGTGACTCCATATTTTGTAAATCTTCATCATCATCCCCAAAGTGAATTTGTTTAAGCTCAATGTTCGAGACATGTTCATGTCTTCAGCTTGGAAGGCCTTCTTCATCAATTTGACCAAGAGGAGTAGGCAAATCAACCATGGATTGCGTGACATGATTTGTCTCCTCTTCTTCCTTAACTCTTGTGTCAACAAATCCTTGGCTTATGAATTTCACACCCTTCTTTACGATTTTTACCGAGGCTAAGAGGGTTTTGAGCTTAGCGTGTATACCTTTTGGGTAGGAATTGCATTCCTTGCTTTCTAAGGCATGATTTCTGTTAAGATCACAAGCACCACTAGCACCATTGTTAGCATAAGAGAGGGGAGGAGTTCGGTCATTATTAGGTTAATTGCTCCAATGTCCATCACGACCACCACACAAATAGAAATTACGCCCATCATAGGAGCGAGAAGGTGAATACCTCCCTCTCTTAGGATCAATTTTACACCTTTGCCCAAGGTGGGGTCCTTCATAATAATAATAATAGTCAGAATATAAATTTGGTTGTGATAACCAATACTTCTAACATTCTGAGATGCCATGGAACCAATTATCAAAATAAAACTAAATAAAATAAAAACAAATATTCACAAATTTGAACAAGAGTAAGTAAACTCAAATTCTAAACTAACTCAATATGCCAAAAGCTTTAAAAAATTATTTCTTTAGCCCACATGCTTGGTTTTGAATTTCTGAAAAGGTTCATACACTCCTTCTAACTTGATTATACTTTTTTAGGTACTTCAAGCTTCAAAAATGGACCAGAACCTTGTTGATGATGAACCCTTAGGTGATGAAATTAAGGAGGAAGGATCGGACACACTATCTAACATATTGAGGTTCATGTATCGTGACTGTCAATGCCATTAGTACAACAATCTCCTTGACAATAAGATAAAACCAGAAAGGGGTATAATTGAGAAGAATCTAGCAGAGCGCCTCTCGAACTTTTATGGGCGTCTTGTGGCTACGGATGGACATCTTTCATACCTAATCCTTGTGAGGCAAATGAAGAATGGTTGAGGGAGTTCTACGCAAACTTGAAGCGTATGGACTTCAATAACCCGAAACTCATCATTAGGGGGAAGGTTGTGAAATTTGGGATGGAATAAATTAATTCACACTATGAGCTGCCCGACCATCCACTTGAGCCTATGCAATAAAAGGATTCATGTTTGGGTACTTGGCTAATGTCTAAGTTATGCCCTCCAGGAGCAACAGTGAGTTGGGCAAGAACACTAAAGTCCATTTCATTGAGCAGCTTCACAGCTGAGGCAAGGATGTGGCTTGAGATTATTTGTAGTCGTGTGTCACCTTCCGGGCATAAATCTAGTGTTTCTTATCTTTGGTCCAGGATGATCTCTTGCATTCTTGACAGCATTCTCGTGAATGCCGATCACTATATAGTTCAAAAGTTGAAGGAGTATTTGTTGTAGGATAGCCCTACTTTCCCTTCCTTGATTACTGAGCTATATCAGTCGGCTAAGGTTCCTGAATGTCTTGGGGATCATTGGGTAGCACCTAAGAAATATTACCATCCATTGAAGGCGCATGGATGAGGAGGTGTACCATAGAGCAAGAAGAGGAAGATTGACATAGTAGTGGATCTGCATCCCTCCTCTCAGGGAACTCAGCCTGAGGGCCTCTTTGGGTCAATTACTTCTCAATTAGACTCTATCAGGTACGTCATCAGCTAGATTCCTAGTAGCTCTACATAGCCAGTACTTTCAACCAAACTCTTCACTAAAGTGGAGATGCAGTCATAGTTGGATGCCCAGAAGTAGCAGGCCGATTCTATTGCCACAATGACATCCCCTATAGGGATGCTTGAGCAGGCCTTTATTAAGTCTGCCAAGGCTCATGCTACTCTTCAGCAAGATTTTGAGGCTGGGAAGAAAAAGAACAAGAAGAGGAACAAATTCATGGTCAAGATGTAGAGAGGTGTCAAAGACTTCTTCAAATGGGGGCAGCCAAACAAGAAGATCCCAGTATCCAAGGATGATGATAGCAAGGAGTACACTTTCCTATCCGAGGAAGAGAGTGATGAGGATGATGATGATGAGGCGCAGTCCTCTACTTAGTATGTTGCAGCATACTTCAGAGTTTGCTAGTTTGATGCAGACTCTAGGGAGCCCCACACTATTTCCCTTGTTTTTTATTTCTTTATTTTGCATTAAAGACCATGCTTTACTTTTTAGTTGGGGGTGATGTTTCCCATGTCAGATATTGTATTTTTGCCCTTACCGGGCTTGTTTTGTTGGATATTGTTCCCTCATCGAGTTTTGTGTTGTGTTTGAAATCTGTTGGATTAGTCATTTTTGGTATTTCTTTATTTTGAGATAGTTTATTTTGAGTGACAATTCCCAATGATAGATGAACTGACGATATTCTAAAGGGAAATCATCACTTTGTTTGGTGTTTGAAGCCAGGGGATGTTTGAGTACCCGCTAGGCTAGATGAAATTGCTTGTGTGTGGGGGCGTGTACATTGGTGAATTTTGAGTAGCCATATCAATTTAGATAGATGATTTGGCCGTATGATAGATTGAGTGACATCATTCTTAAGGGCAAATAATCATCTTTTTAGATAATTTGGATAATAATTTGATTGGTACTAATAGATTCAGTCTTGCATGTGAATTGAGCATACCCCTCCAAAAATTCTTGTGACATAGTTGAAAATAAAATAATGATGTTGGTGACAATACCTTAAATCTTTTTGTGACTTTTGACCAATTGGTGATTGCATAGGCAAGCTACCTTGATCCGTCTTCGGCTTCGATTCGTTAAGCCGCGCAGGCCTTCATTCTTGAAAGGGCTAAAAGTGGTGCCTTTGCTTTGTTTGTAATGAAAAGGAAAGAGAAGAGGAGTTGCTCTTAGAGTTAGGGAGCGAGTGGAATAAATGAGTTCAATACGCTGGATAAGAAGCGTAGTATACGAAGCGATAACTAGAGCGAACGGGTGGAGAGTTCGATCCATTAGTTTCTTCGATTTCTTTTTTTAAATAATATAACAAAACACCAATTTTTTTGGCACAATCTTTTCTGCGTTTCCTATTGATTTGTCCCTTTACTATTTCTTGAAGCTCAATGTCTCCCCAGGATGAACCATATAGCCAAGAGAAAGCATGAACCAGAATAGAAGAGCTTGAACATAAATCTTTCCGAATATGAGGAGGAAAGTGAGATTGTTGTCCGATCTTTATCAATGAATCCCCAAATATCTTCGAGTGTTTCAGCCGATCCCCAATCTCCTGGCTCTTACTTTGAGTGACTTTCATGGCGGGTGTTCCGGTGTTAACGAGTTCGGAAAGAAGCAAAATGTGGCTCTATTTGTCCTTGTTTAGAAAGAGAAATTGACCCGGCTGGAATAGTTCGCATGCCATGTATGGTGAGTTCTATTGAATAATCCTCATACTTGCTTGTGTCATCTAGAACTTGCCCGGCTAGTCATTCAATCACTAGTTTTAATTGTGATTAGTTAGAGAAATGATATTAGGCATTCTTTCTGATTTTTGGAAGCCTACTAATCCTTTAAATCCCACCATTGCACTCAAATTGCTTCACTAGTTACCCTTTTTGAGCCTAATACATCTTGTTTGACAACCTTAATACAAGCCTTGAACCATATTGAAAATGTGCCCCTCTTTTGAACCCGTTTCTTCTCCAACTCTACAAGTGCGAAATCAAGGCTAAAAGCCTAAGTTGGGGGGTGATGAAGAAGTACCTTGGAGGAATGCTAAGTGAGTAAATCTTGGTTTCTTGGTCAAATCCTAAAAGAATTGTCAAAAAGAAGAAATAATTTTTTTTAAAGAAAGCAATGATGAAAGGAAAAGAGGAAAGAAGGAACGGAAATGAATCCTCCAAGGTAAATAGAATGATAAAAAAGTGAAATAGTGCTTTGTGGTGCATGAAATAGAAAGAAAGTGGTTTCAAATTGAAAAAGTTGTGTAGTGTTCAAGGAGGATGTAGTCACTCTAATCCAAAATGTTATCCTACCCTTCCCCAAGCCTACATTACAAGCTTAGAAAAGTCCTTTGAGATCCCCAACTGATCGCTTTTGGGTTAGTGGTGAATGAAAATAAGAGCAAGCTTATGGTTTGATACTTTTTCGTACTTGAAGTTCTTTGTGACTGTGAGTGTTATGCATTTATCCCGTGTTTTATCGATGTAAATAGAGTGTTTTGGGACTTTCTATCTTGTGAGGGCATGTGAATTAGGATAGTGGTGATTTTGATACTTTCCGAAAAGGAATCAAATGAGCATGATTTGTGTACTAGTGGTTTTAAGTCACTTCTTAAGGATTGGTTGTTGTCACTTGGTCATATTTTAAATTCTTTTGCAACTCTTGAAAATGTTTGTGAAATTGAGGGGATTGTTGTGTTGAGCATTCGCTTGTGATTGGCTAATTTTTAGTACTAATTGAACTCATATCCTTTGTGCTTAAATTGATAAGTGTGTTGTGAAAATGAGTGGATGGCCCTTGTGTTTAAAGGAATTGGAATCTGTTTGTGATTTGGTTGCAAATTGCTTGAGGACAAGCAAGAACTTACGTTGGAGGTGTTGATACGTGGTGGATTTACCACTTATCTATATCTCTTTTCCTATGCTTTTGTGTCTTTTAATGATGATATGGGACTACTTATGGCATGTTTTGGTTATATTTTAGGTGATTAATATTTCTGTCGATATTTGGAACAAGTGGAACAAAAGGGATGAAATTAAAGCAAAAAGGAGAAGACACTACTGAAGTGCCCAGGTCCACCACTGTTGCGCTATCTGAGGCGCAGCAGCGCTTCTGCAGCTGCGAATAAAAGAGCGCACCAGCGGCCTACATGCTATATGGATATAGGCGCACTTGCGCTTTTGATGCCGCCACAGCGGCCTCTCCCCTGTGCTAGAACATGACCACAACGGTCATGCACCTACAGTCAAAGTTCCGCAGGTGCGGCTGAAGGATTCCAGTCAGGTCCCAATTGGTCATTTCACACTTTTGGACACCCCACCTCACACAGAACACTTCTGAACCGTCTTGGAAGGCATCTTTGGCAGATTTTCATAACTTTTGGCAAGCTTGGAGAGTAAGTTCATCAGTCTACACCATTGGAGTGAAGAATTGGATGATTCTATTTTAAAATCTTAAATTCCATTCTTTAATTCTTGCTCTTAATTGATAATTTATAGGAATAATTATTGAATTGAGATTTGAGTTTTGTATTAGAGATAATACTTAATTTGGGTATTTGAATTCTTATCTTGTGCTTTCTCTTGATTAAAATGTGTGGGTCTATTGAATCTTTCATGCTTTAAATATATAGTTGATTGTTGTAAATATTGACTTAGATAGAGACAGTTTTGAAAATTCTCAACGTCATGAATATCAACCTGTAACTAGTAACTCAGGAAATCAGTCAAACTAGTTAACCAATAACTCAACCGGAATATTCTAAGTTCACAACCCTGGATCATTAATCATCTCTGAAATCACAAAACAACCTAAAATGATCCTAAGTATCAGAAATATAATAATTAGTAGTTAATTAGCTAAGCTAAATAATCTTCTCCTGTTTATATCATTGAATACTTAGAATAGGGATTCATTACAGCTATCAATTCATCCATTCCCTCTGGGATCAATATTTGGACTCACAAGTCCTATATTAGTTGTCAGGCCAGGTATACTTGCATGCGTAAAAGCCAAACCAATAGAAAAAATTGTTCTAAGTGAAGGTATTTATAGGGGAAATCACATCATTGGAATGAAGCCGCGCTTAGATGAACATGACGCATGGTAAAACAAATCAAAGCATTCAGAATGATACGTCTCTCCACACGTCAATCCATAGCATGGAAAGGTATTTTTAGATATTCTGCTATAGAAGTCTAGGTATTCAAAGTGGCTCAACTTCCAAAGTGTCAGTTCATGACACAAATATGTCTTTTAATCTACCTTCCCATCTAAAAAAGAGAAGAGAGAGAAAGTGAAGAGAAGGGGGTCTATAGTAATGATCATGATACATGATCATTATGTGATATGAGAATGCACTCCAAGAGTCGGGTTTTAGCAAGAATATAGGAAAAAGAATAAAATGTATAATATTACAATGTTGCATATAATTGAATAGAAGAAAAAAATTCCTCCACCTCTAAAAGTCAGTTCCTGCACCTCTAAAAGTTAGTTACTACCCCAAGGACTCATTGTCAGAAATATAATCCTCATACGTTGAAGCATTGTTTTCACGTTCTAGATCCAAAAAGTTGATCTGATCGATTAGAGAGCAAGGGGATAGAATGTCACTATCCACACAAAGG
Organism: Jaltomata sinuosa; assembly: GCA_003996215.1. Taxonomy (NCBI): domain Eukaryota; kingdom Viridiplantae; phylum Streptophyta; class Magnoliopsida; order Solanales; family Solanaceae; genus Jaltomata; species Jaltomata sinuosa. The sequence goes on along the minus strand of QJPP01002186.1, from coordinate 107,543 downwards.
GTTCTATCCCTTACAACTTCTAGAGTCTAGAGCCGCATCATATAAGTATCCCTGATACTCTTGGAAATAGATCATCTAAACCAAAACTTAGATTTATTTTTCTAATCATTGATTTTTAATTTGAGATGAGAGATCTCCTTTTGGCTTAATGACCGGCTTATCAAAGATGAAGGAGCTCCATGCCTCTAAGAATATTCTTTCTCCAAAACCCAAATCCTATCCTCAAGGACAAATTCCCTTTTCATGAGCTCCTTGATGATGTTATCTTGGTTGGTGATAAGTTGGTAACTCACCAACTTATTGAGTCCTTAAGCACTAATTATGGCCTTAATTTTGTGCTTTTAAGGTGATTTTTATGTTGTGACCCTAATATGTGCTAGCATTCAAGAGCTATATTGATAATCAGGGATTTAGGATAAAAAAGTGAAGAAATAAGGACAAAAACCAAGGCCATGAGTTGAAGGATAAAATAGTCCAAAACACTCACTATACATTCATAAAGGGCATCTGTAGTCCCATTTGGACCGCACTCGAAGGGCACATGCCAGTACAACCAAGGTCGAATTCTGGAAAATGGAAATTTGGCATTTGTAGGAGTATAAAGGTGTCTAAGCCTTGAAACTTTAAGCCTTGAAATGTGTTCAAAGACTGAAAAAGAAAAGGAAGACATGTATCGAGTTCCATATTCTAGTGCTATTGGAAGTTTGATGTACGCTATGATGTGTACTCATCCAGACATTTGTTATGCCGTAGGTCTGGTTAGCAGGTATCAGTCTAATCCCAGAAGAGATTATTGGAAAGCAGTGAAGAGAATATTCCAATATCTAAAGGGAACTGCAAATTATCACTATGCTATAGCGGATCTGATATACTCCTGAGAGGTTATACAGATGTTGATTAGGCTGGTGACCGGAATGATAGAAAATCAACCTCTAGTTATGCTTTCTTACTTAATGGTGGTGCTATTTCATGGAAAAGTAAGAAACACACTTGCACAACCCTTTCAACCATGGAATCTGAATTCGTGGCTTGTGCATCTGCAGTACAAGAAGCTATTTGATTGAAGAGATTCTTTCAGCATTTGAATATTGCAAAGAATTATAAGGGTCCCATAACTTTACATTGTGATAGTCAAGCGGCTATCGCATACACGAAGGATCCTAAGTATCACAGCAAGACCAAGCACATTGACATTAAGTATAACTTTGTGAGAGATATAGTAGAAAGAGGAGAAATAAATTTACAATACATTCCTACGCGGGAAATGGTAGCTGACCCTTTTACAAAGGCGATAGCTAGAGACCTGTTTGAGAAGAATGTTATGGCTCTAGGTTTGCGTAGAATATGATAATTATTTATGTATTATAAAATGACTTGGTTGTTATAAAATTCTCATCAATATAAGACTCTTGAATTTTTGTTCATATTTTATATGAATGTGATAATGTGTTTTGTTGATAAAGTGTGTCCAACAAGTTGTCTGATTGGCTCTCTCACACGAACAATCAACTCTTACGTCATTGAATGTGAAGAGATGAGTTCCACCACCATGTTAAACTTGTTTTGTAAAGCCAGATGTGAGTTTCTCTATGACAATGAATTTGAGGATCATTGAAGAGTGATGCTCGGGGAAGGCATCTAGAGATGTCTAGGCCAAGATCTGTACGATGTTGAATGACTAAAAGAATGAGACACATGCACCAAGATAAGGTGAGAACATCATAACACGTGTATCATACCATGTGTGCTGAGAGACCAACAAGTTAATAGAAGAATGTATCCCTGCTTCTTCATTGTGTGAGACTCTAAAAGTTATATTAACTTCTCATTAAAATACCCTTTGACCTTTGACTGTGTCTAGAAGTTTCAATCGGTGTTGCTACTTTAGCATGTCACTAATAGCCATGAGTGATTTGGCAATGTTGTGCATGTCTAGGAAAGTACTTGATTTAGAACAGATAGATTTGAGTAGAAAGGGAAGACGATTAGAATAAATAATTTACTTGTATACACAAGCCGGCTAATACACTCGAGTATAAATGTGTATATAAAGTTAAACATGAAGTCAAGTTCACTTCCTTAGAGGATGAGGGATTAGATAGGTTACTACTGAAGTTGTGAATGATGTTTGGGGTATTGTGAGTAATAGTATCCTCATAAAAGTAACGAATTCTTTCCACATATGATTGGATTCCTAAGTGGGCTTGTAATATATTATAGGTAAGCTCTTGATGCTCACAGGTCGCACGAACTATTTGTCGTATGAATTTGATGTCTTGTTAATGTTGTACTGGCTTGGGTCTTGTCCACCATGTGCAAAGTGGGAGATGTAAGTTTTTGGGTCATGGGTCACCCATGTGGACTGGCCCGACCAGCTCCGACCCGACCCGACCCAATACTTTTTTCTGGAAAAGAGATGAGATTGAAAGTTATCACAATTTGAAAAAGAAGAGGGAACAGTTACCATGTAACTGTTCAACTACTACAACCTCTTTTTTTATATTGTGTGTTTCTCCATCAATAGAAACAGAAGAAAAAGAATGGATAAGGTAAAACAAAAGAGAAAAATCTAGAAACTTTTTTTGACTTCCACATTAACATTACAACCAAAGGGGCATTTAGTTTGTGATATAGACTTTTCAAAGTAGTATTTGGAGCAACTCTTCCGGTTCGTGAATTTTATTCCACTGCAAGAATCAAAGGTACACAAATCCTGTATCGTGTTTAATTTCTAACAAAGAAGATGGAAAATCATCCCAAGATAGATAAAACTTTATACCCACGGACATGCACAAGCTTAGGGGGCAAAATCTATCACAAAATTCAAGCTTTGGATAAGCATCAATGGAGGAATTCAGAGAAAAATCGAAGAAGGCAAGTTGGGAAAGATGACTTACCAAGAGGCGAAGAACTACGGATAATCGACGAATAAATAATTCCCCAAGGTTTAGAACTGAAATGAAGCAATGTTATGGAGAGAATTTTGAGTTTTTGAGTGAGAAAAGTGAGGAGAAGGTATGGAAAAAACGAAATGACAACAATAAATAGCTGCTGTCCGCAGCTGATTTTCTGCAATTTTTAGAAAACTCGATGGGGCATTCCAGGCACAATCAGAAACTGATATTCAAAAATAAATAGTGCTAATAGAGTAGAAATGACGTTCCGCACTCAACAGAATCGACGAAACTTCCATACGAGGTTGTTTCGAAGAAATATTGACCTAAGTCAACACTAATGAAAAGGAACTCAAAGGCTCGAAATGAGTCCGACTCACTCGGAACCTGAACCAACCATCTTTCAATCCCAAACTCAATATTCCGGAGCTGATGGAATTGTCAGATTTCGAATCCGACACTCCGATTATCGAAAATCACCCGAAGTTACACTTTTAACTTCAAATGGCCTGAAAACTAAGAAAATCAAACCAATTTCTCAGACCGGAAGTTCTCAGACCGCAACTAAAGGTCAAACTAGACCAAACTCTGTCATGACCCAATTTGTCAAGTCATGATGGTACCTACAATCCCCCAGTAGGCGAACCAATTCCCGTAGCCCAGAACGGTTAGTAATGGGCTACTACCTAACCAAAACACACCAGCAAGCAAAAATAAGCGAAAGAAAAACTCGAATATAAATACAGAAAGGAAACTACACCAACCCCAAGACTTGGTATCAATAGTACAGAAGCTTCTAATAGAATACAAGAGCTAGTAGTAACAAAATACAACATAAATTGCCTCCGAAAGTACAAGGAGCAACAGTACAACAGATGAGATGTAGACAAGCCCCGACCGTCAGGCGCTCACCTTAGTCTCAAAGATCCAAAAGCTGCACGAGTCTCCAACGTGATCAACGGCGAAAGCTCAGCTAATATCTGCACAAAAAAGTGCAGAAATATGGTATGAGCACCAAAACCACGGGTACTCAGTAGGTATCATCGGCCGACTGAGCGCGTATAAGATATAAAAGCAGTAAGTAACAAATAGCAAGAAAGCAGTCACTGAAGCAATAAGCAAGGCACAAGGAGCTAGCACAGATCATCCATAACCAAGAGCTTCAAGTAACACATGCTAGCACAGAGATACAATTACATAGAATCACAGGTGAAGGAAAGTAGAACACAACTGGAGTCCTGCACAATAATATAAGTAAGTAGAGAGAGAGAGTTGAGAAAATGGCAGTATACCGGTAACCTCAAGTAAACAGAAAAGACGGAGAGCAGTCTAACATACTCAAAATGGAATCAACAAGTATAAGGAAATCATAACACTGATCCAATCACATGATAGCATAACCAGGGAATCACCTCACAAGTACCACCCTAGGATGAAATAACTAAACCACAATAACCGAGAGATACCACTCAGCTTCCCACAAGAATAGAACCAGAGTCTCACACTCTACTCAGAAGGCCACACAAAAGTGCCTCAATAAGATAGGACTCCCTAGCCCTCACAATAATCAGATATCCCACAACCGAAACCTCAACAGGTTAACCATCACTAATCCTTCACTAACCGAGTGCCAAGACAAGCTCTAAATAAAGACAGGAGTAAATATAGTCTACCTACAGTCCCAACGGCCGCCCATACAACCGAGGAACACAATCAAGTGAAAACAAACCCTCCGGCATCCCATTCTACCGGAGCGTACACCGAACACACAACAAACAAGGGTGGAATCCAATGCATGATATGATATGATGTTAAATAGAACCTCTGTATGTACCTCCTCCGGTGCCAATCAGGACCAGCAAGCAGGTTCCATGGAAGGACTCATCCTGTATACCTCTACTCCATCGTATACCCTTCCCTCCTGCGCACGTAGCCCGAAGCCCCAGGCCCAGAGCGGCAAGGTCCATGGAGGTCCCCGACCCCACACTAAAACTCAGTATCAAGACATGTCATCATAAAGCAAGTCCGGGATCAAGATAGAGACCTAGTCTCAAATATACATGCCTAGACCCTCGTCCAGGACTAAAGTAGTAGAAAATGCCTCAAAAACCCCTCCAAGGGTGCCCGGGCATAACCGGGTCTAAAACTGTAGTAAATCAAGTCTAGTGCTCTGCCCCGAAGAGACTATTATCAGTAATAAAATAAAGTCTGGTGCTCTGCCCCGCAGAGACTAGTAGCAGTAATAAAATCAGTGCAAAAACATCCAAAAATCCCCTTTTCTATCAACAACAGTACCAAAAATGGGCCCCCAGGGCCATGCAAATTTATGAAAACTGTCAGTAGTGGCTCACAGCCAAAACTGTAGTAAAACATGCAGGGGAAAACCTTTTTCATGGATGATATGCTCGCACACAAATATAAAAGTAGCCAAACGGCTCACAACAATTCCTATCAGCCCTGCACAGGCCCAATAGCTACTAAGCAGACATAACCAGCCTAAAAGGATAATCTCTATGTCTGGGACTCGCGGACATTCCCAAATAGCCCACCATCTATGTTCCAGAGTCAATACAAGGACACAAAGGACCACAAAGGTAATATACATTACTACGCGAATCCTACAAACAACATATGAAATAGACGGACGAAGGCGGACAAGGTCTGGGGTACCAACCTATAACAACCCATCCAAAGATGCTAATTAATGCAGTTTTAGCCTATATACGCAGAGTCTAGATAGGGGAAAACCATAACCTACCTATCATCCGATGACTAGCTGCGATAACGACATCGTCCAGACTCGAACAGATCCAGGAAGCTCTGAATCACACAAAACAAATACTTTCAACTGAAGCCCCAAAGGCGTCTCTATGAAGCCTGACCAACCAAGGTAATGGAACAATTGCTAGAATCGACAAGGCTTCAAGAACGAGCCATAGCCAATTGGTAAGGTGTTAATGTCACACTCGCGACCAGCCAACTCCAAATCATAAAAATGAGGCCAATAAAAATAACAAATGGCAGCTAAATCCAACAACAATACGTTAACCACATCTCCAAGGAGCGACGAGATCCCGAGGCACTATTTCAAGGCGTACTTCACGTTTGTCCAATCCAATCACTATCGTATGTGATCCCAAAAAGAATCGCACAATTTCACCATCCCTCCAGCACCTTACCATAACCAGAACACCACAACAATAACCTAACATAACAAGATAAAGGGACTGTCCAAAGCCACAAATCCAAAATACCACTTTGGGGCTCAGAAATCCATAAAACAATACTAGAACATATAATAACGAAGGAGGGTCATAGGGGAGAGATTTCCTTGAGAAAAATATTCAATATCCCAAGATTAACAACCTGCCTCCTTGTAGGAACAACAAACATATCCAAATCCAACAAGAAACTACTACCAGTTATCGAAAATTACAACTTTTCGTGACTAGAAGCTTAGAGTCTTGATTCAACAAATAGATAAGTGTACGGGATCCATACCTCACCAAAATAACTCCATAGCTACTGCAAAATACTCAAAAAGCACCTGCTAACTCGCTGCATCAACACCCACGAAGATACGCCATGAAATCGATGGGACAAACTACACCAAAATGACGAGCTCGCGACGTAGAGCAACTTCCGTTAAACTTCCGAATTGAAAGCATCAAAGTCCATGGAGTATCTAGGGGATTTACCTCTGATTTTCTGAAGTTTTTGGTGAAAATAATGAGTTAAAACGAAGGAGAAATCAACTTTTATAAGCTGAACCGACTTAGGATGTGGACCCCACGTTGACGTGTCTGCTTGTGCAGTCTTACAAAAATGTGAATATCTCTCTATTCTTAGGTCGTATGGACAAACAGTTTAGTGCATTAGAAACTAGACTCGTAGACCTTCGATTTGGTATATTGGGGGCCCACTAACTCTTTATAGATAGGGAGAAACACCCCAATACATTTAACCCAAATTTGAAGAGAATTCCTTAAAGGAATTTACAATAACTTTTTCCGACTTTTGTTTCGCAACTTGATTGACTTCAAAACTCATCATACAACCATTTTGCGATTATAATACCTCATAACACATCCTTATTAGTATATTAGACTCTATTAGTCTTACCCCAAAGGCACGGGTTACTTTAAACCTTCCAAACGGGCGAGGTGTTACACGAGGCATTTCTTTAACTCGAACATTCGAGTAAGGAATTCCTTTGACCCAGAACCTTGGTTTAATTCTTTGATATTACCAAGAATGTTGACGGAAGTCAACGATTTCCAAAGTTGAAGCTCTAAAACGAGGAACGGCTATAAAGACCAAATAAACGGCCCGGGCATAAAACTACCGGTCCCGACAAGCCATAAATTACTTGGGACGCTACAAGTAAGCTCGAATGGTACAAGAAAGGAGAAAACGTGTAAATGACCAGAAGGGTCATTACATCATCCATTACTAAAAAGTCTTTCCTCCCCAAAAGTCAGGAAGGAAAAAAATACCAGAGATTTAAGAATAGTGGATACAACGCCCGCACTACTCTCTCAGACAACCCGGGTAACCTTCGCGACCAGACGACACCCAATAGAACAGAACCAAAGAAAGCAACCAAGCGTTCTAGCCAAGCTAGATTTCAACCTCCAAAGATCTGCCAACGCAAACTGAACCTCGAGAATCTTAACCAAAAAGCACCTACACAACACCAAAACCAGAGCACCACGGCTATCAACACACAAAACTCGAATCCTTAAAACCATACAAAGTTTACCAGAAAATCCATCAACCCAAAACTCTAACTCATGAACTCGCTCTTTCGCAAAAGCCCTTTTTTTTATTCTGAACTGAATCCTTTAGCACCACAAAAAGGAATCTGCATACAAGCTGAACACTCAAACCACCCTCGAAGCATCAACTGACACACCAGAGATCCATAGTTCTTGCTTATACTTTACCACAAACGAAGTCACCCATTGTACAAATGCGTTTTATGCCAAGATATAGGCTACTAGCCTTTGCCATCCAAGATAACAACCCGTAGCATATCATTAAAACTAAAGTTACCTGCCTTGACTGACCACCAACCAACGAACAAACATTTTTTCTAACATCAAATTCGCTAACTGAACCGTGCCAGGTCTGAATCAGCTGAAAGTGAATGAACCAGGGCAACCTGCCCGAAAGACCCAAACCAAAACCACGATCCTGCAAGAAGTGTGGTAAGCCTACTACGAAGTCTGTAACCATGAGCCAAGCTCCCAACTCTAGAAAACACTACTGCTACTTCGAACACTCGAACACCAGTTGAATGTGAAATTGCCTTACGAATCTCACCTCAGGAAGAAGTCCACCATGCCACGAATATCAAGTCCAAACAACCCGAAGGCAAAGGAAAAGGTGCCTGGGGTTCAAAGTTACCATCTAGCCATAGAAATTTTTGCATATACTTTCAACTCATTCCTTTGGCTCGAATCAACCGCTCTACTGGTTCTGCAAACACCAACCACTTCGAAGCATATATCATAACAAACTTCTAGTCCATACTGGCCGAGTCTAACCAACACTGGAACCCCATATAAACAACAACTCTGGAGGAATCAATTAAACAAGCTTTCAAATCCTCGGCAAATGAATGGCGATTACTAGTCTCTAAGGATCATCAAAACTCAAAATAGCGTTGCTAGTCTCAACCCGCACAAGCTGACCACATAAAGCATACACCACTGCTGAAGCTTAATCTTACGCCGCTGAGTCTGTCCAACCATGGTAGAAGGACCTCGTACTAACTAGAACACTGCTGAAATCTAGAATATCCCGCCTCTTGCCGAGGTTAGCCAAGGACTAGGTGTCCAAGGCCAATAGCCGCATCCACAACTGAAGTAAAGAAGCTAAGTTACCCGCACCCACTACCTCCCGGCACTAGGATGTTGCAACCAAATAGAACTACCACGAACCATTCGATGTAACCTGCCAAGCCATGATTATGAACTCCAACTTTCAAAACTACCAACTAAAGCCTTGGTCGAACCAGGATGCTGCCAATGAACCCTTAGGAACCTAAGCCAACTAGGCCTGAATATGCAAATTGCCAACACCGCAGTTTCTACTGAAACAAAACAAATTGATGGAAAACCCACGGCAATGTGTAGACGGCTGAATCGAATCACCGACACACAATCCCAAAGCAAACCTTCATCGCTACCTCATGCAACTACGAGGACACATAAACATATACAAAGAGTATCTCCCTTCTTTTTCAACTAAAAAAAATGCTTCCTTAGCACATACTAAACCTTACAAATCCTTTCTTGAATAAGGACCTGAAGCCATTACCTTACTACTCATAGCTACACGTCAAATTCAATAAGGCAGGAGAAGAATGGGCCGGATGCCCAACTCACCCGAAATGCTTACAAATACAACCTAACCACGAGGTTACGATCAACATTTAGTCGGAAGTGCTAAAGTCAAGACCCAATCACGATGCCAACATCAAGAGCTCATCGAAAGAACTACGATCAAGATTCGTTCCAACTGGAGCTAGGGATACAACAAAACACCCGACGGACCAGGAAGTGGAGGAGACTATGAGAACAACCCACATACCTACCAACCTCCTAAACTAATGAACAAAGAGGGTCGACTCTAGACACTCGGGATACCAAACAAATCTATGCACACTACCATAACCAATATCTCCCAACTGAGGCAAAATCTCAACTCCAACCCAACTACTAGTAATACACCGAACCATCACACGGATCTCTAGCCACGCTATATAATGGTCTAGGAAACAACCATCTAGGACTGCTCAACAAGGGCAACTTAACCACAAGTCCAAAATCATAATGAAACAGGGATAACCCAACTAGAAACAGACTAACAAGAACTACCCACGAGCTATAACTCCGGGAAAACACCTCTCAAGGCTAACTTACCTCCATCCACTACTAAAGAATAAACTACCAATGAAACAACATATCGATACTACAATTCGGGTAGCCAAACAACTTAAACAAGTAGAAGGTAGGCATATAAGCAATTACACAAAAGAAGGGATATAGTCGCACACGAGCGGGACTAATATAAGTCGAAGGTAGCAAAAGCCTGACCTGGAGTAACGATGTCAGGAACCTCTACCTCTGGCCCACCAAGAGGAGCATCAAGCTGATGGGGTCTAACTCTGGACTGAGTGGTCAAAATTGAAGCCCCAACCAGCCCTCGTTGGGGACAAACTCAATAAAGGTGACCAATCTCTCCACAATGATAACAACCAGGCTGTTTGGGATACACAATCCTGGGGAAATTCCTAGCAAAGTGCCCATGCTCACCACACCAAAAACAGCCTATACCAGATGAAATCCGATGGGAAAATCTCGCCTCGTACTCCAATACCGACAGACAACCCTACTGAAGAACTAGAAGCTCAACTATAACTGAAGCACCACTCACAGAACCAGGTACTGAAACACTCACCGGAGGACTCAGAGTCCTAGCCACGGTGTCCTGAAGAACTGGGGTAGCTATAAATCCAATCGAAGGCAGGGCTAACCCCACAGCCCCTATCTGAGGTGGTAAACTCTCACTCTAAAGTCTTGGTGCTAACGGAAGCACTGAAGCAACAAGCACAAAAACCTCGGGACCAATCGTTATCACACTCGTCTGAGGCATCTCAGAATGAATGAACAACTGAAGTTTTAGAATTCAATAAAGCCGAGAGCACGCAATAAGGAGTCAAGAAGATGAAACTTTTCCTAACAATGCCCTGCAGCCTCCCGCAGATAGGATATGGACGTCATCGCACCGATCCACGAGACTCTACTTAGACACTTGCTTCTGTACCACAACACCGGTGAACCTAGGGCTCTGATACCAAGCTGTCACGACCCAATTTCTCAAGTCATGATGGCACCTACAATCCACCAGTAGGCGAACCAATTCCCGTAGCCCAGAACAGTTAGTAATGGGCTACTACCTAACCAAAACACACTAGCAAGCAGAAATAAGCGAAAGCAAAACTCGAATATAAATACATAAAGGAAACTACACCAACCCCAAGACTTGGTATCAATAGTACAGAAGCTTCTAATAGAATACAAGTTCTAGTAGTAACAAAATACAACATAAATTGCCTCCGAAAGTACAAGGAGCAACAGTACAACAGATGAGATGTAGACAAGCCCCGACCGTCAGGCGCTCACCTTAGTCTCAAAGATTCAAAAGTTGCACGAGTCTCCAACGTGATCAACGGCGAAAGCTCAGCTAATATCTGCACAAAAAAAGTGCAGAAGTATGGTATGAGCACCAAAACCATGGGTACTCAGTAGGTATCATCGGCCGACTGAGCGCATATAAGATATAAAAGCAGTAAGTAACAAATAGCAATAAAGCAGTCACTGAAGCAATAAGCAAGGCACAAGGAGCTATCACAGATCATCCATAACCAAGAGCTTCAAGTAACACATGCTAGCACAGAGATACAATTACATAGAATCACAGGTGAAGGAAAGGAGAACACACCTGGAGTCCTTGCACTATAATATAAGTAAGTAGAGAGAGAGAGTTGAGAAAATGGCAGTATACCGGTAACCTCAAGTAAACAGAAAAGACGGAGAGCAGTCTAACATACTCAAAATGGAATCAACAAGTATAAGGAAATCATAACACCGATCCAATCACATGATAGCATAACCAGGAAATCACCTCACAAGTACCACCCTCGGATGAAATAACTAAACCACAATAACCGAGAGATACCACTCAGCTTCCCACAAGAATAGAACCAGAGTCTCACACTCTACTCAGAAGGCCACATAAAAGTACCTCAATAAGATAGGACTCCCTACCCCTCACAATAATCAGATATCCCACAACCGAAACCTCAACAGGTTAACCATCACTAATCCTTCACTAACCGAGTGCCAAGACAAGCTCTAAATAAAAACAGGAGTAAATATAGTCTACCTACACTCCCAATGGCCGCCCATACAACCGAGGAACATAATCAAGTGAAAACATACCCTCCGGCATCCCATACTACCGGAGCGTACACTTAACACACAACAAACAAGGGTGGAATCCAATGCATGATATGATATGATGTGAAATAGAACCTCTGTATGTACCTCCTCCGGTGCTAATCAGGCCAAGCAGGCAGGTTCCATTGAAGGACTCATCCTGTATACCTCTTGGACTATATCTTCCAGGAGTGGTTAAATAATTTAGGGTTAGTTGAGTCTCATAGAGCTGACTACACCACTTTTCAGTTGAATGGTCTTGAAAAATAGTGGTGGAGGCCATATGTTTCTTGTAGACCAGCCGGGTCACCTCTGCCTACTTGGGATCAATTCACTTGTAAAACCAACAAGCAAACAAAAGAAGTTTATTTCACAAGTCTGATTACCGAACAACTAGACATTCACAATTTATTTCCTAAACATGCAACTCATACACTTCTATGAAATAGTACGTGAACACATAATGCATAGCAGAAATCAATAACCATCACCTACCTCAAAATATTCCAAGCTCTACTCAACCGGAGCTTTCCCGTTTCTCAAAGTTCTTGCCGGTTCTTGGTCTAAAACAACACACAATAACCAAAAATCCATCCTTATGGCCTACTAGTTACCCGGATTTTTTGGTAACGCCCAAATTGCACCTCAATTAAGAAGCGTAAGCGATAGTTGTCAAATATAGAACCCAACAAAGGTTGGGGTCGATCCCACAGGGAATAAGGTGTAAATTAAGTCGTTAGTAACTTAGTTGACTAGTAATCAATAGTTTCCGGTAAGTGGGGGGGTTTGTGTGATCAAGCTTTGATTGTTTCAAATAGTAAGCAACAAATTACAATGAGCAAAATTCAATAAGATAGGCAAACTAGGGATGTGTTCACCATGGTTTCGTAAACAGCCTCAGGTTAGAGTTCAATCGGGTTCTCTTCATATGCATAATCACGAAGTAATTGAAATTATTCTTACGTCTAAACGTTCATAACCAAATAGACGCTTTATATTTTCAATTCTCTCGAACTTGAAAAGATTAAAATTACAAAACTCAATTTTATACTTCAAGTAGATTAACCTTGCTAGAGCGTCAATCATTAGACGGGAGTTAGTAGTCCCGAATCCTTTGTTATTAATCTAATTTTCCAGGTTTTAATTCCTTTGTTCAAGCAAATAAAACCTAGACTTGTTCTAATGTTTGCAACCATTAGAAAACAGTAAAAACGCAAGATTAACAACGTAATATGCATGCAAATACAAAACCCGATATCACAAAAATCTTAAGTCATTGCTATTTCATGGATCCCACAACCTTAGTTGTGAGAAATTAGCTACTCATGCTAACAAAGAAAGAGAAGATAAAAATATTCATGATATAAAGAAGAGATTCTTACGATAGATGAACACAAGCTTCAAGCTTTCCAAGAACAATAAGCCAAATATTTCCCAGAAAAGATCAAGGAAGAAGAAGAAAATGTATTGTGTCGTGTTTCTCCTCTCCAAAGTCGTCCAAAAACGCTAAAAAACCAAAGGAAAATATTGGGTAATGAATAATAAAATAACCCTAACACTGGGTATTTATAGCAGTCCAGGAAATAAAGTCCAAAAATAGAATCAGAATCCCACTTTTGACTTTGACGGCTTCACCTGACGGGCCGTCAAATGAACCATCACTCTTAGGCAATGGCTGAACTTCGACTGTCAAAGCTTGATGGCTTCCCTGAAGGTCCGTCAAATTTGTGATAAGCCGTCAAGCCATCTGTTGCCACTATCCAGTGAGCTGAGGTGCCCAGCCTGACAAATTTTTTGGTAAGTCATCGACGCGATGACGACTTGCTAGTATTTTCTGGTAAGTCGTTGGGCCTGTGATGAGTTGCTGGTAAATTTTAGTAAGTCGTCCGCCCAGTGATGACTTGCAAGTAAATTGACTATTTAGCTTGACGGTTGGTGTGATGACTTGTCAGAACCTTGATGATTCGTCAAGTGAGTTGTCACACTAACCAGTAGAGCCCTTTAGTGTAAAAAATCCATCTTTTTCAGTTTTGGTTCAAGTTCCTGAAAGTTAAACATAAAATCCATCCAAAAAAAATAACGGTTGGTTGAAAACTCACGATTATAATTATATAAAGGAGTCAAATATGTCGTATAACACCGACACATCACATTTCTCATACCGAACTCCTATAGTGCATGGGACTTCCCATGGAACGTGGGTTATATCATCAGGGCTGTGGGATACAGAAATTCCCATGGCGCGTGCAATGGCCTGTCGGGCCTCCCTCGGCCATGGTGGCTGCCTGTGGAACCTGAAATTTTAGATTTCATCTAGTTTTCTATGTTTAAGCACTAGTTCAGATTCTGGGGTGTTATAATATCTCCCTGTTAAAATCATTCATCCCCGAATAAATACTAAATAAGATGAGTTTAGAGGGAAAGAACTGCAATCCCTATAAACTCAATTGTAAAAACTAAAGTACTAGCACAACAACTGAATTCTAATTGAAAGATGAATAAATAGAATTCATCAAACATGAATGCATAGTAGGAGCATGAGAATAACTAATGGAACATACTAAGGTAGAACTATTACCTCAAGATGAAGCAAATGTGAGGGAAAAAGTGAGGGTACTTGGCCATCATAGCTGCTTCTACTTCCCAAGTAGCTACCTCAGTCGACTGGTTTCTCCAAAGAACTTTCACCGTTGTGACTTCCTTATTTCTCAACTTGTGAACCTTACGATCAAGAATCTCAACTGGGACATCTTCATAAGTAACGCTATACTTCACGCCCACACTCTCTAGTGGCATAACTAAGGCCGGATCACCAACACACTTCTTCAATAAGGACACATGAAAGACAGGGTGAACTGCTACTAACTCCAATGAGAACTCTAACTCATAAGCCACATTTCCAACTCTCCTCAAAATCCTATAGGGACCTACATAATGGGGACTAAGCTTCCTCTTCATACCAAATCACATTACACCCCTCATAGGTGAAACCTTAAGAAATACCCAATCATCAACCTCAAACTCTAAATCTTTTCTCCTCACATCTGCATTTGATTTTTGTCGACTCTAGGCAGTCTTCAACCTCTCCCTAATGAACTGAACCTTCTTCATTGTCTCATAGACTGAATCTGGACCTATCAATGTTGATTCACTACATCCAACCAACCTAGAGGTGATGTATACCTCTGTCCATAGAGTGCCTCTTACGGAGCCATCTGAAAGCTAGAATGAAAACTATTATTGTATTAAAACTCTATGAGAGGGAAGTGATCATCCCAATTACCTTTAAAGTTGATCACACAATCCATCCACATGTCCTCTAAGGTCTTGATGGTACGCTCTTCCTTCCCATCTGTCTATGGATGAAAAGTTGTGCTTAGATTTACCTGAGTACCAAGACCCTTCTGAAATGACTTCCAGAACTGGTATGTAAATAGAGTACCACTATCTAATATGATAAACAGTGGAACCTATGTAATCTAACTAACTCACAGATGTAGATCCTGGCATAATCCTCTACTAAATGAATAGTCTTGACAGCCAAAAAAAGGGCTAACTTTGTAATTTTGTCCACTATCAGCCAAATGGAATCATGTTGTCAGCGAGTACACGGTAAACCTGTAATGAAGTCCATATTAATCACTTCCCACTTCCAAGTAGCATAGTTAATATCCTGAGTTATGACACCAAGTTGTTGTTGTTCTATTGTTGCTTACTGGCAGTTTGTCACTTAGCCACAAAATCTGCAATATCCCACTTCATGTCATTCCACCAATAGACTTCCCATAGGTTATGGTACATCTTAATATAACTTTGATTAATAGAATATCTCGAGCTGCGAGCCTCTGTCAAAATCCTTTGTCTCAACTCATCTACATTTGGAACACATAACTGACCCTGATAGCGAAGCATACTATCTCCCCCTTGGGAGAAAACCTCTACTCTCTACTGATGGACTGCACCCTTTAACTGAGGCAAGATAGGATCACCGTCTTGTTTCTTTTTCACCTCAACTACCAAAGAATATTCTGACCCATTCAAAACTATAACACCACCATCCGCTGAATCTGTAAGGCGAACCCCTAAATAAGCAAGCCTATGAACATCCTTAGCTAATTCCTTCTTCCCTTCTTCAACGTGTGTCATGCTACCTATATACACTCGACTAAGCGCGTTAGACACTATATTTGCTTTACCTAGGTAGTAAATCACACTCATATAATAATCATTAAGAAGCTCGAGCTACTAGGAATGTCAATAGGGCAGGGCGGGGCAAAACATCACCTATTAAGATTCTCCCCTGCCTTGTTTAGATTTTCTTTAAAAGTTTACCCCGCCTTGCCCCACCCGGTCAAGCCCTGCCCCAACCAATTTATATTTTATTTCTTTTATTCACACCTAGTACTTGTTTCTTTATAGACAAAGTGTTGAAATGATGTTATTGCGTAATTATATATACCTTCGATGCTTGATTTGTCAAAAAATTTACTCTTTTTCTTTAAACCTATGTATGTTTTATCATTAATTTATTTTTGAAAATAATGTACGCCTGTAGTTTGGCCAACAATAAATAATATGATATATTTCTAGGAAGAATATTTACAAAGACAATTCACTTTTTCACAGTTCACGAGCTTAGTATTTGTTTTAGCAGGTTTAGAATGGAGGTGTTTGAACTTGAAAATAATAGGCCTTATCCATTATTAGAAGGGTATTGTGCAGTAATATGAGAAGGACACTATTCTTATTATATGAGTAAATATTTGTTAACTTATACTAAATTGTAATCTAAATCGTATTACGTCAAATAATTTGTGAAAAAGATACTTTTTGGCTACTTACAAATTGAGTAGAAAGCAAAAATGAAGATCTCTTGTAAAAAGGATATAAAATTAAAAATAAATTTGTAAAGGACCAAAAAACCAAATCTTCCTAAATATTTTGTTAACTCAAATCATTGTGGAGAAACACTTAAATAAATTGTGTATATATTAAATAGAAAAGAAAAAAGTATTACAACTAATCTAGAGCTCAATTTTAAATTTTTATGGAATGTATCATAAATTAAATTACCTAGTTAATATTATTTCCCTATATATGGCTGAGCATTTTTTTAGTTCCTCTATAGTGATTAAACACTGCAAACATTAAATTTGATAATATAGGTGTAAAATATTTGTATATCTAGGGAAAAAAGAGAAAGTAGTTAACTTTTATGGGCTTGGGTGTGTTTTTCTTCACGGCCCATCACCTGCCTTACCCATATATAGATTTAACAAATTTATTCTTGCCCTACCCCACCCTGCCCCACCCTATTTAAGTTTTCCCCTACCTGCCCCGTTAAAGTTTCGCCTGCCCCGCCCACCCCAATTTCCATCTCTAGGAGCCACCTTCTCTGACAAAGATTTAACTTCTTGTGAGTGAACACATACTGGAGGATCTTATGGTCAGTAAACACATCCATATAGACACCATACAAGTAGTGCCTCAAAATCTATAAGGCAAACATAACTGTTGCTAACTCAAGATCATGAGTCGGGTAGTTCTTCTCATGAATATAAAGTTGTTTGGAAGCATAGAAGATGACCTTGTTGTGCTTCCTTAGAACACAATCAAACCCAACTCTAGATGCATCACAATACACAAGAAATCCATCTAAACCCTCAGGTAGAGCCAACACTAAAGTTGTTGTCAACCGTGTCTTCAATCTTAGAAATTCTTTTCACACTCATTAGACCACTGAAATTTAACCTTTTTCTGAGTCAATCTGGCTAGTGAGGCAGCTATGGAAGAAAACCCTTTAACAAATCTTCTTTAGTACCCAGCCAAACCCAAAAAGCTTCTAATATCTATCGGTGAAATGGGTCTAGGCCAGTTCTTTACTGCCTTGATTTTCTGCAAATCTACTTTAATGCCCTCATAGGACACCACATGACCCAGAAGAGAAACTGATTGTAACCAAAACTCATATTTGTTGAACTTAGCAAATAACTAGCGATCCTTAAGAGTTTACAGCACAACCCTCAAATGGTTTTCATGCTCCTCCTCACTCCGAGAATAGACAAGGATGTCATCTATGAAGACAATGAAAATCATATCAAAGTATTCCTTGAATACCCTATTAATCAATTCCATAAAACCTTCAGGAGCATTCATTAGTACAAAAGTCATAACCACAAATTCATAGTGACCATATCGAGTTCTGAAGGTTGTCTTCAGAATATCACACTCTAACCCTGAGATGGTGATAACCGAATCTGAGGTCAATCTTGGATAAATAATTGGCACCCTAAAGCTGGTCGAGCAAGTCATAAATCCTGGGGATGGGATACTTATTCATGATGGTGACCTTGTTCAACTGACGGCAGTCGATGCACATTATGAGAGAACCATCTTTCTTACACATGAAGAGGACTGGAGCACCCCATGGAGATATGCTGGGTGTGATGAAACCTTTGTATAAAATATATTTCAACTGATCTTTTAGTTCCTTAAGATCCGTTGGAGCCATTCCATAAGGAGGAATAGATATAGGCTGCATATCTTGAATAAAGTCTATCCCAAAGTCAATCTCTCACTCGAGAATGACTCTAGGTAGATTGTTAGAAAAATCTTCAAGGAAATCTTTCACTACTGGAAATTACTGGAGAGATGGGGTTTTCGATTCAGAATTTTTAACCCAAACTATTGATAGATGTACCCTTTAGAGATCATTCTCCTAGCTTTGATATAGGATATGAAATGACCTTTCGGTGTTGGAGGACTACCCCGCCATTCTAAGATAAGTTCATTAGAAGACAAAAATCTTACGACTCTGGTTTTCCAGTTGAATTAGGCATAACAAGCATATAGCCAATCCATGCCAAGAATGATGTCAAAATCTGTCATGTCTAACTCCACTAAGTCTGCTGAAGTGACTCTATGAAAGACAGAAACTTAGCAATTTTTGTATACCTGATAAGGCTCAAACATATTCTCCAAGATGGAGATATAAGATTGTTAAGCAAAACATATTTATATTCTCGAGGGAAGTTGGGGTCAATCCCATGGAAAACAATGTAATTGCGATTGAGCTGATAAAGAATCCAAGCAACTTATTGGAGTTCAAAAAGCAAAAAAGGGAAAAGATATCGATAGGGGTTTTTAAACTAAAACAAAAGATAAAAGAAAATAATTACATGATAGATTGATCAATGGCTTTCACCTTGCTTACACCAAGCAAGGATAACAAGGAAGAATTGGGAATGAAAATTCAATTCACAAGACTTGCACCCACGGAGGTAGTCTTGGTTAAAGGTATGCCTAGCCATCTCTAGACAAATCAAGCATATATCTTGTGTGTTCTCTCGAATCACCACGAGTGAGCAATAACCAACCAATTCAACTTGGGTGAGTTGTCTATCTCTAGCTCCAACTCCTATATGGGGGTTTCTGGCGAATTGAGCTATTCATAACTTCAATCTAGAGTTCAATCCCAAATCCCCACTATTGAACATTCCCGAATTAAGGAACTCCTCTCTCAAGAAAGAACCCAATTAGAATGCTAAGTCAATGTTTGCAACCATTAACTATAAATTCAAGCATGGAATATTCAATAGACCCTCATATTTAAGCAAAAGCAAATACAAAACATGAATTCAATACTCAAACAAGAATTATCTCTAATACATAACCCAGATCTCAATTCAACAATTACACCTACAAATTAGCATTTAAGAATAAGAGTTGAAGAATAGAAGCTAAAGATTTTACAATAAAGAGCATCCAAATCTTCACTCCTATGGTGCTGGTTGATGAACTTGCCCTCCAAGCTTGTCAAGAGTTGTGAAATTTTGCAAAAGATAGCTTCCAAGATGGATGAGAAGTGTTTTATGTGGATTGGGGCTTCGAAAAGTGAGAATTTCCAAATCTGTCCTGCACCTGATGACTTCCTTATCGCGGTTGCGTGACCGATCCTCGCAGTCGCGAGGCTTTATCTTTTCCTTTCACATGGTCACGTGTCTTTACTCTCGCGGTCCGGTGGCTTTGATTCCCTGTGCATCACGATCATATGCCTTGTAGCTCGTGGTGGCAATAGCCAACTTAATTCCCTGTGCATCACGGTTGCGTGCCTTACATCTTGCAGTCGTAATACCCAATTTGATGCATGTGATTAACAGCTCCTCTTTCCTCTATTTGACTAGTTTTCACTCGAATCTTTCTTGAACACTTCTAAAACACAAAAACCTGTAAAATAGAAGTCATCCGTGTCAATTCCACTATTTATCCACTTTATACTAGCAAAAGCATAAGATTAAAAGTTAAATAAGTAGATAGAATACCAACTTATCAAACCCCCGAACTTGTAATATTGCTTGTCCTCAAGCAACTAAAATTATAACTCAAGAGGCACACAATACAAGTGCAAAGACAATATCATAAGCCAAGGAAAACCCATTTCAAGCACCAAATATGACTTCGGTTGGTACAAATGATTAGTCAATCACATGATAATTTTGTCTAAGCATTCCCCTCTATTAAAAACATCATTCAAGGATGAAATTGGACAATAAGATCAACCAAGTGACAACAACCAATCCTCAAGATGTGACTAAAACCACTAGCTTACCAAAACATGCTCAATTGACTCATTTTTGGAGTTTACCAATGTCACCAACTATCCTAATTCGCATCCCCTCAAAAGAACGAAAGTCCTAAAAACACATTATGTACAAAGACAATCACAAGGGACAAGTACACAAACACTCACACTCACAAGGAGTTTTGAAGTACCAACAAGTATCAACCATAGGCTTGCCTTTATTTTTATTCGCCGCTAGCTCAAAATAATCGGTCGGAGATCTCATAGGACTTTTCTAAGCATGTAATGTAGGCTCGGGGAAGGGTAGGATATGTATTTGGATTCAAGTGACTACATCATTATCGATCTCCACACAACTTTTTCAATTCGAAACCAAAGCCGTTTCTTTTCATTTTTATTCAATACAAGACATCATTTCACTCATTTCAATTGGGGCTTAAATTTTATCATTTTATTCACCTTGGAGGATTTTGTTCTTTTCTTGCCCTTTTCCTCTTTTCCTTTCTTCATTGTTTTATTTTTCACATTCTTCCTTCTTTTTGATAGTTCTTTTTAGGCAACAAACCCAGTTCAATTCATTTAGCACTCCTCCAAGGTACCTTTTATCAACCCCCAAACTTAGGCTTTTAGCCTCGATTTCCCAATTATAGAGTTCAAGGAGGGACGGGTTCAAAAGAGGGATTAATGTTCAAAATAGTTCAAGCCTTGTACCGAGGTTGCCAAAGAAAAGGTATTAGGCTCAAGAGGGGTGACTAATGATACGATTTGAGTGCAATGGTGGACTTTAAGGCTAAGTATGCTTCAATCAATCACAAAGAAAGCCTATGATCATTTCTCCAACCAAGAGTAATCAAGACTATCATTAAAGACTAACTGGGCGAGTTTTAGTTAACACAAGTGAGAACAAGAATTATCAGCTAAACCTCACCACACATGGCATGCGAATCATTCAAGAAGGATCAATTTTTACCTCCTAAGCAAGAACAAATGGAGTAACATTCTTCAATTCAATTATAACCACTAATGAGTTAAGAGTCACAAAAAGATTAAAGGAGTTGTCAGAGACATCATTCTTTGCCATGCATTTTTCATAAAAAATTTGGGAAGGGTATGCCTATTTCACTTAGCATGCAAGACTAACTTCGTTAGTACCAAACAAGTCAATCACTTTCACTCTCTCAAAAGACGACGATTTGCTCTTAAGAATTACATCACTCAGTCTATCATTGGGCCAATTCATCTATCTATATCTATATGGTTGCTCAAGGGTTATCAACACAACCATCCCAATACACAAGAACATGCGATTCGCACATGTTAATGTATGGGTCTAACGTGCAACGCACAGGACATGAAGTGGCTTATGCAAATCTCATGCGGTTTGCATGTCAACATGTGTGATACAGTGTTCCTAACTTTGACAAGTTAAATCTAACCTAACAGGTACTAAAACTTCCCCTGGCTCCAAAACATCTAACAAACCAAAAGAAAACAAAGAAGCTACAAGTAACGAAACTACAACCGAAACCATCACTTCTATTTATAGCAAAAAGCAAAACAAAACCCGATGAGGGTATCAAAATATCCAACAATCAAAACAAGCCCGACAAGGGCACAACAATATCCAAAATAAAAACAAGACAAGCTAGATAGAGTGCCAGCCACCTCCAACTAACAAAGTGCAGTGCCCTCACTGCATCAAAACAAGAATAGAATTTGAGGGGGCTCCCTGAAGGATGTATCTCTCAGAGCTAGAGCTTCTAGGCCTAGAAAGGACCAAGTCTGCCTCATTAACATCATCCTCAGCCTAAGACCCACATGGCTTCCTTAAAGTTGTCATCATCTTTGTGAGGAACTTGCTTTACTTTCTATCATAGTCCCTCTACTTATTTTGTCGCATCTCCACCTTAGCAAACCTCTCCTTTATGTGCATGTGCTGCTTCTAGCTCGCTACACTAGCCAGTGTAGGGACAGTAAGAGTAGTGAAGGATGACAGATTAGGTGCCGGTATGGTAGAACTCTCACCCGGGCCCGAAGGTAGGCCTACTAAGATTTGGCAAGGATGTGAATCCATGCCATAGACCTGGCTAGAGATGTAATGGACTGTTGAGGGCCCAATTCTGAGGGGGCCAATAGCCTCAGCAGCAACAACTAACTCAAGTGCCTCACCGAATGTAGAGAATAGACCAAATAAGGGTGAATATATATATCGATCTTTCTCTTCTTTGATGCTTGCACGGCTCCTCTCTTCTTTAGAGGGTGAATTATTTTTTCAAGCTTCCACTCATTTTCACCATCCCTCTTTTCAACCCCATCTTGATAGCATTAGTGAGTGATCAATGAAGAGAAGAACAAACTTTTGCTATCATCAAGGACAACTTGTTGAATTTCTTGCACGATCAATTGACCTATATTCACCGGAAGACCCTCCATCATAGCACATATAAACCCTTGATTTATCGGTGGTCACATCAGATTCATTCTTGGAAGGCATAACTCAGGCACAAATTATCAAAGGCCAAGTGCGGTCTTGAAGGTTAAACTTGGAGAACTCAATCCTTGTATTCAATGTTATCCATTGTGAGACTATGCCATCATGTAAGTGTTCCACAAACCAACCGGTCCGTATTTCTGTAGCTCGGGCCTTGTATGTATCATTGTCAACATTTGAGAGGTTATAGTATCAATTGATCAATTCCAAATCAAACCAAACCAACTTGCCCCGAGCCTGCACAACCATGTTGTTGGCAAAGTTTGTCTCAGTAACATTAGTTTGCCTTGATGGGCTCAGCGGCAAAGCATATCCATCCACTTGTAACCAAATTCCCATAAAAGTCGGCCTATTTCTCTTTAAACCCATCCAACGTAATTCCCCGCTCCCTCGTTATTAGTTTCTTCAGGTGACGATCATATAATTGGGAGAACTTGAGGGAGACAAAGATGCCTTGGTTAAAGTATTCCTCGTCGGCCACTTGGTTTGCATCTTCATGCTAAATTTCAGCCATTTTCAAGCTATAAGTACCTACACGAGGAACAAAATTGTCAAACACGAATATAGGAACGTAAAACAATGTATTGGGACATGATTAGGTAAATGAAATAAGGATAAACGAGCCCAGATAGAGTTGGGCAGAGTTGTTGTTATAGGGACTACAAAAATTGGTCATCGCGATCGCGGGATTTTTCATCGTGATCACGAAGACCAATATATTTTTTCAGAAAATTAAGCCATCGCGGACTGAATAACAAGTAGACATGTAAGAATGCTCACTGAATTGAATATCAAAGATAGGAAAATCTGAGCATACACATAAAGGGAATGTAATCTGAAACTGAAACTGAAACTAATACAATGACCAATATCAGAGGACCTTATATAAGGTCTTATACACTACTTAATTACATATGTTTAAAATCCATAGAATTTGCCTAGGTGACATCTTTACCCTTTTACATAGCTTATCTACTCTTTATGTAATACTAACTATCAGGAAGTCACATGACCACCTTCGAAATCGTCAAAGAGTTGAGACATAAGCTTGAAAGTCTTGCCCAAACCATGCAATCACATTACTTAGCCATCGAACGTCTTGAAGGTAGAATGGTTTGGCTCACCTCTTAATTCAAATCTAGGAAAGTCAAGAGTGAAGAAAAGATTAGTGGTGTAGAGGACTCACTCAATCTCATTGAAGCTACAATGCTAATGATGAGTAAAACTAGAAATAAGAGATCTTGGGGAATTGGTTTGACCAAATCTATACAACATGAGAGAAAGGTGCCTAAAGTTTTCAAGCCTTTCCCTACATGCCCACCTCCTTTTCCTCAATGTCTAACAGCTCCAGCTATAGAACCGGCTATTCAGGGATGAGGTAGGGTTAAGGGAATGGGAAGGGGGAGAGCAACACCCCCCATGGGTAGAGCTCAGGTAGTAGCTGACCAAGCCCGTTAGAGGCCAACATCATCTCCCCCACTCCAGGATCATTTTTAAGTGGCTGAGGCAGTGGACGAGGATGGTGTGGAATCATAGTTGGCAACACCTACTGGAGGTGCAGCCCTTCCTCCGATGTCTTTAGAGGTTATTCAACAGGTTCCATCAAATCCACTTTGCTTAAATCCCTTCCATGCATGTAGAAATTGGCATGATTACACTTCAAATCATAAAATAAGAGTTGACAAGTAAAAACTCATGCAAAATCATGCAATTTTGTAGTGATTTCATAATCAAATCATGAGAAGACAATATTTAACAAAACCCATAAGAATTTGGTAAGAACCCTAATTTGAAGATTCATGAAATCAAAATTTGATTTAGGGGTTTTGGGCACAAGAGTGAAAGGAACCCATTATTAATTACCCACATACCTTTATTGAAGCTAACCCACTTGAATTGAAAAGACTTAGGAGACTTGGAGTTGGAGCTTGAGACTTGGAGCTTGGAGAAGAACTTTTCTTCTTTGGGAAAAGAATGAAGATTTGAGAAGGAACTTAGGCTAATGAGGGTTAAAACCCTACTTGAAATAGTCAAAATGACATCATTAAGGAGTTAAGAGGGTGGGTAATGACTAAAATACCCCTGGGATTTAATTACAAAAAAGCTCAAAAATTGGTCGGCTTCAGGAATCACTGGTCGGTTGCTCGAGTTTTGTCTGTATCATTTTTGGCTAAGTGTTGACTGCAGCATCATGGTTGAGTTGTATTCGTAGTATTATGGGTGATTTGGGCATTCGGCCTATTCTTTTTCTGCCTTATCAAGTGCCACTTTTCTAGGAGGTGGGGGCTAAAGGAATAGATCCAGAGTCTTTTGAAAGGGAGTCTGTCAGGTTGGGTGTACCTTTGAAAGAGTTTGTAAGGTTCAGTGTATACTAACAAAGGCTTCTGCTTAGTTGAAAAAGGAGGGAGGTGACTCATTGTTTGTATATATGTGTTCTAGTAGCTGACTAAGGTGATGACTGAGGGTTTGTTGGGGCTTGTGTGTTGGTGATGTGCATCGACCGAGTACATATTGTAGTGGATTTTTCTTTGATAGGTTCGAGGTCAGATTTTCCTCTAATAAGGGTTCGAGGTAGTGGCCATTTCAAGTACTACCTTTGGCAGTTTTTTGCATCGACTGTGGCTTCCTTATCATATTCTTGGAGTACCCAAGTTTTAATAGCATCTATAAATTGGGAAACTTGCATATTCAAAGCTTAGTTGGCTCCGGTTCCTATAAGTGTTCATCGACAGTGTATGGGTCTACTTAGAGGGTCAACAGAGTCACTGATTGCCAATTAGAGTTAGGTTTCAGAATCATGGGCTAGCAGACTACTTCAGATGGTTCGTGGATAGTTCTCATCGCTTGTAGCTTCTTGGGTCGGAAGGTAGCGAGTTTGGATAGCATAACTTCCCTATTAATATTCTGGAGTGGTAGTTGTCCTTGGACATCTCGTCTTGGGATAATCAGTTGATTAGGCTAGACATTCTAGCTTCTAGTGGTGTTCTTATCAGTACGAGGTCCATTCCACCTTTGTTAGACCAATTTAGTGGCGTAAGTTTGAGGATAAGAGGGGGTGGCTTCTACCATACTTATTGCAAGAATGGTAAGGAGTCCCCTTTGCAATAGTCCCTTGTGAATATGAACCATATCCTCTACCAGCCTTATCTTGACAAGGCCTGGGGGCCTGGGTAGGTGCACTAGCTGAATAATGAATAGGTCCTGGTGATTTCTTCTGAAACATGTGTAAGAAGAGAGAGAGTAATGATAGGCATGCTCAGAGACAAGAATCAAGCTCAACTAATCATATCAATCTCAAAACCCAGAAACTAATAGTCTAGCAGTAACCGATATCATACTTAGCCATAATAGGGAACAATTCGTAAGTAAATAGCAAGAGTCTACCTATAGTCCCCCGGCCGCCCATACAACCGAGGAACACAAACAAGTGAAAACAAACCCTCCGGCATCCCATACTACCGGAGCGTACAATCAACAAACAACAAACAAGGGTGGAGCCTCAAACAATGAATGATATGATGCATGAAGGTCTCAAGTGAAATTATATCTCGGTATGTACCTCCTCCGGTGTCGCTCCGGCCCAGCAGGTAGGTTCCATGGAAAGACACTGCCCGTATACCTCTACTCCACCGTATACCCTTCCTTCGGCACACGCAGACCGCAACCCCTGGCCCGGATGGCAAGGTCCATGGAGGTCCCAGACCCCATACTAAAACTCAGTATCAAAACATGTCGTCCAAAAGCAAGTCCGGGTTCAAGATAGAGACCCAGTCTCGAATATGCATGCCCAGACCCTGTCCAGGACTAAAGTAGTAGGAAAATATCTCAAAAACCCCTCCAAGGGTGCCCGGGCATAACCGAGTCTAAACAGTAGAAAGTCATCTCAGGTGCTCGGTCCGACCGAGGCTAAAAATCATCTCAAGTAGCAAAAAAACTCAACTAGCACCCCGGCCCTGCCGAGTCTAGCGTTAATCGTAAAACTGGTGATTTAAAACATAATTTTACTTTCTTTTACCTAGGAATATTCACAAGTTAAATCAAACTATTTCCAAATTATTTCCATAAAAAAGGGCCCCCCCCGAGCCATGCAAGGTTTAGAAAATGGTGCCAGTAGACCCAAAGCCCAGACCGTAGTAAAACATGTATAAAACCTCTTTATATGCATGAAAATGGTATGATCAAACACAATAGCTGCCCAGCAGCTCACAATCAACCTATCGACCCTGCACAGGCCCACAACTACTCAGCAAGCATAACCAGCCTAGAAGGATAATTCTACGCCCGGGACTCGCGGACATTCCCAAAATCCCACCTTCTATGTTCCAGAGTCAACAAGGCCTCACAGGACCACAAGGGTAAATAAAATATATCGGCAAAAGTACTACAAGCAACGGAGGAACAAAAGTAGGCGGACATGAGTAAAGCGGTCGAGGTCTGTGGTACCAACCTAATAAACCAACCCAAGGATGCCCATTAATAAAATTTTATCCTATATATGCAGAGTCTAAGGAAAATAAACCGTAACCTACCTGTCGTCCGATGACAAGATCGAACCTCTCCGAAAAGAAGCTCCGAAACAAAATCAAACTTGAACTCGGGCTTTAATAACTTGACCTAGATAATTGATTTCCTTTGATAATCAACAATATTGCGTCAGCAAATCTTTTCATACGAACTCCTTATAATTCTTTCAACGTGCACAGTAGTATGTAATTCCTCATATGATCACTTCTTCTACTGGAAGATATATATTAAAGGCACCTATAATCAGTACATATGCCACTTAATTTAGCTAATATGCTAATGAGTGGAACAAGTGGCAGCATCCCTATGTTGTTAACAATGTGTTGTCCAACCCCTCCACTCCCACATGGAGTGGAGGTGGAAATATTGAACGAATATTTTTATTCCGTTATATATGTTCGGGTATTACATAGGTTCGTGGTAAAATATATATAACTTTTTAAATATACCATAATCATTAGAAAATTATTTCGAATAAAACCTACTATATTATAATAATAATTTTCAACATCACTAAATTTACTATCTCCGTTAAAATATTACAATGTATAAAAACCTTATAAAATAAATACATATACAATTATATCGTAAAAAAATATTTTTCATAAACCTTTAAAATATTTTTAAAAGGTAATAATAATATAACTTTTTACCAAATTCAACTTTCAAATAACATATTTTCAAATACACGCGATGTTAATAAATTCTCAAACTTAGGCTCGCAATTCACCAACGCACGATTTTGATACTCAAGAACTCTCTTGGAATCTTCCCTTATGTTTTCTCACTGTTTTAGAACTGAAATGGCGTTTTAAAACGTGAAGTTGAGGCTTAAATCGAGTTTGACCCGACCCGGTTCGCGACCCGGTTCGCAACCCGGTTCCTGCCAGACAATCCGCGGTAAAACATTCATAACTCTTTACTCCGAGATCAGTTGGACGTGAGGTTTTATGCGTTGGAAACTAGACTCGTAGACCTTCCATTTGGAATTTTGGGGGACCTCTAACTCTTTATATATTGGGAGAAAAGCCTTGAGACATTTGACCCAAAGTTCAGAAAATTTATTAAAGAAACTTACGATAACTTTTGCCGACTTGTCTTCAAAACTTATCATACGAAAAAAAAAATGGACCCGAAACCGAACTACCGGTCCTGACAAGCCTTAAATGACTTGGGGCCGCTACAAACAAGCTCTAACGGCACAAGGAAAACGTATACGTGGAAATGACCGGAAGGGTCTTTGCATCATCCACTACTAAAAAGGACTTTCGTCCTTGAAAGTCAAGGTCAAGGGGGTACTTGAAGGCTCGAATAGCTGCGGATACTGAGCCTGCATATCTCTCTCGGTCTCCTAGGTAGCCTCCTCGGCTGGACGATGCCTCCACTGAATCTTAACAACCGGAATCTCTCGAGACCTCAATCTCCTGACATCTCTGGCCAAAATAGCTGCCGGCTCCTCAACAAAGGCTAAACCCTCATCCAACTGAACTAAATCCCACTGCAACACATGAGACTCATATGAGACATACCGACGCAACATTGAAACATGGAATACAGGATGTATAGCTGAAAACATCGGAGGCAAGGCTAGCTGATAGGCAACGCTACCAACCCTCTGAAGAATCTCAAACGGCCCAATGTACCTGGGGCTAAGCTTGCCCCGCCTACCAAATCTCATCACGCCCTTCATGGGCGATATACGGAGAAACACCAAGTCACCAACACTAAACTCCAAGGCACGAAGCCTACGATCAGCATAACTCTTCTGCCTACTCTGAGCTGCCCGAAGTCTGTCCTGAATCACTCGGACTCGGTCTAAGGAATCTCGAAGTAAATCCATGCTCTGTGGCCTAGAACTAAAACCATCAAACCAACCTACCGGTGATCTGCAACGCCTGCCATACAAAGCCTCAAAAGATGCCATGCCGATACTCGAATGGAAGATGTTATTATAAGCAAACTCTGCCAAGGGAACAAACTGATCCCAAGAACCTCTAAAGTCAAGAATACAGGCCCGAAGCATGTCCTCCAGAATCTGAATGGTCCTCTTGGACTGGCCATCTGTCTGAGGGTGGAAAGCGGTACTAAGATGAACCTCCGTACCCAAACCTTGCTGAATAACCCTCCAGAACTGAGATGTGAACTGAGTGCCGCGGTCTGAAATGATAGAAGCTGGGACCCCATGCAACCGAACAATCTCACGAAGGTAGATCTGAGCTAACCTCTCTGCGCCATAAGAAGTCTGAACTGGCAAGAAATGTTCTGACTTAGTCAGCCTATCAACAATCACCCATATGGAATTAAACCCATGAGAAGTACGAGGCAAACCAACAACGAAGTCCATAGTAATTCCTTCCCACTTCCACTCAGGAATGGGAAGTCGCTGCATCAAACCACCAGGTCTCATGTTCTCGAACTTAACCTGCTGACAGTTCAAGCACCGAGATATGAACTCTGCTATATCCCGCTTCATACCACTCCACCAGTAAAGCTGTCTCAAGTCTCTATACATCTTTGCTGTGCCAGGGTGAATGGAGTATCTTGTACAATGTGCCTCATGAAGTACCAACTGAATCAAATAACTAATCCTCGAAACACAAAGGTGACTATCGAACCTCAGAACCCCATCTGAATCTAGAATAGCCCGACTGGTCTCACCCTGAACAACTCGATCACGAAGGTCACACAACTGCTGATCCTCAAACTGACGGCTCTGAATCTGATCAATCAAAGTAGAACGAACCTCAATACTGGCGAGAACTCTGCTAGGATCCGACAAGTCAAGCCTAACAAAACGGTTAGCCAAGAACTGGATGTCCAAGGCCAACGGTCGCTCTGAAACTGAAAGAGAAGCTAGGCTACCTATACTCACTGCCTTCCAACTCAAGGCATCCGCTACCACGTTTGCCTTGCCCGGATGATACAGAATAGTGAAGTCATAGTCCTTCAGTAACTCGACCCATCTCCTCTGTCTCGAGTTCAACTCTCGCTGACTTGTGATATACTGAAGACTGCGATGATCGGTGAAGATCTCACAGTGAACTCCATATAGGTAATGCCTCTAGATCTTGAGCGCGAAAACTACCACCGCCAACTCTAAGTCATGAGTGGGGTAGTTGCGCTCGTGAACCTTCAGCTGCCTCGACGCATATGCTATTACTCGACCCTGCTGCATCAACACACAACCAAGACCATCCCCAGAAGCATCACAATACACGGAGAAGCTCTGACCCTCAACCGGCAAAGTCAAAACTGGAGCTGAAGTCAATAAGGCCTTAAGCCTCTGGAAGCTATCCTAACACTGATCTGACCACTAAAATGGGACATCCTTCCTAGTCAGCATAGTCAAGGGTGCTGCTATGGAATAAAATCCCTCAACGAATCATCGGTAGTAACCTGCTAACCCAATAAAGCTGCGGACCTCAGTAGCAGTAGTAAGTCTAGGCCAATCACAAACCGCAGAAATCTTTCCCGGGTCAACCCTAATCCCATCCTTAGACACCACGTGCCCTAGGAATACAACTGACTCAAGCCAAAACTCGCACTTTGAGAACTTGGCATAAAGTCGATGATCTCTCAAAGTCTGGAGTATAACCCTCAAGTGCTGCTCATGCTCATCACTACTACGCGAGTATACCAAGATGTCGTCTATAAAAACTATCACAAATGAGTCCAAATACGGGCCAAGAATCATGTGCATCAAGTTCATAAAGGCTTCGGGGGCATTAGTCAACCCAAAAGGCATCACCAGGAACTCATAATGGCCATAACGTGTCCTGAATGCTGTCCTAGGGATGACCTCCGCCCTAATCCTCAACTGATGGTAGCCAGACCTCAAATTAATCTTTGAAAACACGACTGAACCCTGAAGCTGGTCAAACAAATCATCAATCCTCGGCATCGGATACCTATTCTTCACTGTCACCCTATTTAGCTGCCGATATTCATTACACATGCGCATCGACCCATCTTTCTTCTTCACGGAGAGAACAGGAGCACCCCACAGTGACATACTAGGTCTAATAAACCCCTTAGCTAACAGATCCTGGAGCTGCTCCTTAAGCTCCCTCAACTCAGCAGGAGCCATACGGTAAGGAGAAATAGAAATGGGCTTAGTGCCCGGCTCTAACTCAATAGAAAAATCAATATCTCTCTCAGGTGGAAGGCCTGGCAGGTCGGTAGGAAATACATCGAGGAAGTATCTAACCACAGGAACAGACTCAGGAGAAGTAGGGTCAGCACTAACATCTCGGACATATGCTAGATAAGCTAAACACCCACGGGAAATCAACTTCCTAGCTCGAAGACAAGAGATGATCCCAGATGGTGCATGGCTAACAGAACCCTGCCACACAACCGGGGATACACCGGGCACAGCTATGGTAATGGTCTTGGCATAATAATCCAAAACCACACGATGAGGGGATAACCAGTCCATGCCCAGTATCACATCAAAATCTAGCATATCAAGAATCATCAAATCACCCCAAGTCTCTGAATCACCAACAGATAACATACAGGATCTCACAATCCGATCCACTACTAAAGAATCTCCCACTGGGGTCGAAACAGAAACAGGAAAAGATAATGGCTCACTAGCCAACCCTAAACAAGGCACAAAGTAGGCAGATACATATGAACAAGTGGATCCAGGATCAAATAAAGCCATAGCAGACTTTTTGATGTCACACAGTAAATGTACCTGTAATCACAGCATCTAATGGCCTCTGCCTCTTGTCTCCAGGGACCGCCGTAAAAACTGACACGACTCACCTGCCCGACCTCCATCCCTACCACCTGCTTTGCCGCATGGAGCACCACCTCTACTTTGACGACCACCCCCTCTAGCCGGAGGCTGAACTGCTCGTAAAGGCTCGGCCAACTGAACTGTACCCTGCTGAGGGAAATCTCTAGCAAAATGACCCATCGCACCACAAGTAAAACAAGCCCCTAACGGCCTACTCAGTCGAGATGGACTAGCAGATCCCGTATGACCACCACGACCTGATGCCCCAGAAACTGTACCACTCGAAGACTGGCTGCCATAGCCCTGATGGCTGCTCTGACCTTGCTCGAACTGGGTACTACCAAAAGTCTGAAGGGAAGCCTGAACTGGTCGGCTGGACTGACCCTGGTACTGCTGTGGCTGATAACTCAGGCTCCACTGGCCAGGACCTCTACCACCATATCTGGAACCAGTGTAGACACCTTGATGCCGAGGCCTCTTATCTCTGGACCCCTGATCATGTCGCTGTAAGTCCTCCACAGTGCGGGCATAGTCTACGATAGCCTGGAATGACCGACCACTGGCAATCAATATCTCAGCTGGTTGCCTAATCTCTGGCCTCAAACCCCATACAAATCTGGGAATCCTATCTGCCTCGGTAGGAATGATCATAGCTCCGAACGGTGCTAGCTGATGAAAACGGATCTCATACTCAGAGATAGTCGTAAACCCCTGCATAAGGTGAGTAAACTGCTCCCTGTGACGCTCACGATCACTCTGAGGTAGGAACTTGGCCATAAAGGCCTCATAAAACTCAGACCAGGTCAAAGAAGGTGACGACGGTGGTCTACAAGCAACCTGGTCCCTCCACCATAACTTCGTTGGGCCCTCCAACTGATAGGTAGTATAACCAACCCCGTGAGTCTCCAACAAACCCAAATGATGCAACATCTCCTCACAGGTAGTAATAAAGTCATGTGGATCCTGTCCAGAAGTACTAGCAAACCTCGAAGGTGCTAACCTCAAAAACCTACCCAACGCCTTCTGCTCTGACTCTGTCATAACTGGGCGAGGAGCAAGAGGCTGTGCAATAGATGGAACCGGAATGACCTCCGCACGGGGAGCCATAGTAGCAGGCTACGCTCCTGAGCTCTGTGCACCCAGGGCTGCCCCCTGAGCGGATGTCTGCGCTACCTCAGAAGGCCACTCTCCAATCACACCCAAAAGCTGTAATAGTAATCCCCGAATATCTGGAGACTGAGCTGCGGCTGGAGCTGGCACATAAGTGGGCACTGGAGCTGGTAATAGAGCTTGCGCTGGAGCTGGTGGTACCTGGGCTGCCCCCTGATCCACATGCCGCTCGGGCTTTATCTCCACTCTAGCAGCCCTAGCAGGTGCCACTGCTCGAGGGCGTGCTCGACCCTTAGCTGGAGTGGGAGGCTCATCTCCGCGTGATGCCGATGATCTCATACGAACCATCTGCGGGAGAATAAAGTAGAACAAATGAGATTTCTAGAAACTTCAAGGGTTCTACGCACGACACAGAAGCAATGAAAGAGTCAAATTTCCTAAAATGCCACTGTAGCCTCCCAAAGATTTAGTACGGACGTCTCCTCCGCGATTCGCAGGACTCTACTAGACATTGGCTCCTATACCGATGACACCGGTGAACCTAAAGCTCTGATACCAAGTTGTCACGACCCGATTTCTCGGTCATGATGGCACCTACAACCCCTGGTAGGTGAACCAATCCCCGTAGCCCAAGACAGTTAGTAATGGGCTACTATCTAACAAATAAGGGAACAAGACGAAGAGAATAGATAACAGGGATATAAATATATACATATGCGGAAACTAAACCAAACCCCAAGACCTGGTATCATAGTATAGAGCCAAAACTACATACATGGAGTGCAAATGATCCAAAAGAATATATACATATGTCTCTGAATGGTAATAGAGTACATAAAGCAAAAGATAAACTAAAGCTAAGCTCCGAACGCCAAGAGCTCACCCTCAGTCTGAAGTAGTCCCCAACAGATCTCCAAGCACGAATCACAGCGATCTAACGATGATAGCCTACGCTAGGATCTGCATCAACAGATGCAGGGGGTAGGGTGAGCACCAAATACAAAGCATAAGGTACCCAGTAGGTATCATAGGCCGACTAGGCACATATAAGATAAAAGCGTACTAACAGACAGAATAGAAGCAAGCAGTCACATAAATCAACGAAAGGTACACAGGAACTAGCCAAGAGGGAAATCAACAGAACCACATGTGAGGCCAGTAAGCAGAATATACACACCATAGGCACAGGTGAAAGTAAGAAATAACGCACATGGGGTCCTTGCAATAACAGTGTATACATAATAAGTTTACGAAATGGATGGTATACCGGTAACCTCAAGTGTAAGAAGAGAGAGTAATGATAGGCATGCACAGAGACAGGAATCAAACTCAACTAATCATATCAATCTCAAAACCCAGAAACTAATAGTCTAGCAGTAACCGATATCATACTTAGCCATAATAGGGAAAAATTCTGTAACTAAATAGCAAGAGTCTACCTACAGTCCCCCGGCCGCCCATACAACCGAGGAACACAAACAAGTGAAAACAAACCCTCCAGCATCCCATACTACCGGAGCGTACAATCAACAAACAACAAACAAGGGTGGAGCCTCAAACAATGAATGATATGATGCATGAAGGTCTCAAGTGAAATGGTATCTCTGTATGTACCTCCTCCGGTGCCGCTCCGGCCCAGCAGGTAGGTTCCATGGAAGGACACTGCCCGTATACCTCTACTCCACCGTATACCCTTCCTCCGGAACACGCAGCCAGCAGCCCCTGGCCAAGATGGCAAGGTCCATGGAGGTCTCAGACCCCATACTAAAACTCAGTATCAAAACATGTCGTCCGGAAGCAAGTCCGGGTTCAAGATAGGGACCCAGTCTCGAATATGCATGCCCAGACCCTGTCCAGGACTAAAGTAGTAAGAAAATATCTCAAAAACCCCTCCAAGGGTGCCCGGGCATAACCGGGTCTAAACAGTAGAAAGTCATCTCAGGTGCTCGGTCCGACCGAGGCTAAAAATCATCTCAAGTAGCAAGAAAACTCAACTAGCACCCCGGCCCTGCCGAGTCTTGCGTTAATCGTAAAACTGGTGATTTAAAATATAATTTTACTTTCTTTTACCCAGGAATATTCACAAGTTAAATCAAACCATTTCCAAATTATTTCCATAAAAAACGGGGCCCCCCGGGCCATGCAAGGTTTAGAAAATGGTGCCAGTAAGCCCGAAGCCCAGACCATAGAAAAACATGTATAAAACCTCTTTATATGCATGACAATGGTATGATCAAACACAATAGCTGCCCAGCAGCTCACAATCAACCTATCGACCCTGCACAGGCCCATTGCTACTCAGCAAGCATAACCAGCCTAGAAGGACAATTCTATGCCCGGGACTCACGGACATTCCCAAAATCCCACCTTCTATGTTCCAGAGTCAACAAAGCCTCACAGGACCACAAGGGTAAATAAAATATATCGACAAGTACTATAAGCAACGGAGGAACAAAAGTAGGCGGACATGAGTAAAGCAGTCGAGGTCTGTGGTACCAACCTAATAAACCAACCCAAGGATGCCCATTAATACAATTTTATCCTATATATGCGGAGTCTAGGGAAAATAAAATGTAATCTACATGTCGTCCGATGACAAGCTCGAACCTCTCCGAAAAGAAGCTCCGAAACAAAGTCAAACTTGAACTCGGGCTTGAATAACTTGACCTAGATAATTGATTTCCTTTGATAATCAACAATATTGCGTCAGCAAATCTTTTCATACGAACTCCTTATAATTCTTTTCAACGTGCACAGTAGTATGTAATTCCTCATATGATCACTTCTTCTACTGGAAGATATAAATTAAAGGCACCTATAATCAGTACATATGCCACTTAATTTAGCTAATATGTTAATGAGTGGAACAAGTGGCAGCATCCCTATGTTGTTAACAATGTGTTGTCCAACCCCTCCACTCCCACATGGAGTGGAGGTGGCAATATTGAAAGAATACTTTTACCCCGTTATATATATTCGGGTATTGCATAGGTTCGTGGTAAAATATATATAACTTTTTAAATATACCATAATCATTAGAAAATTATTTCGAATAAAACCTACTATATTATAATAATAATTTCAACATCACTAAATTTACTATCTCTGTTAAAATATTACAATGTATAAAAACCTTATAAAATAAATACATATACAATTATATCGTAACAAAATATTTTTCATAAACCTTTAAAATATTTTAAAAGGTAATAATAATATAACTTTTTACCAAATTCAACTTTCAAATAACATATTTTCAAATACACGCGATGTTAATAAATTCTCAAACTTAGGCTCGCAATTCACCAACGCACAATTTTGATACTCAAGAACTCTCTTGGAATCCTCCCTTATGTTTTCTCACTGTTTCAGAACTGAAATGACGTTTTAAAACATGAAGTTGAGGCTTAAATCGAGTTTGACCCGACCCGGTTCGCAACCCGGTTCGCAACCCGGTTCCTGCCAGACAGTCAACGGTAAAAAAGTCATAACTCTTTACTCCGAGATCAGTTGGACGTGAGGTTTTATGCATTGGAAACTAGACTCGTAGACCTCCGATTTGGTATTTTGGGGGACCTCTAACACTTTATATATTGGGAGAAAAGCCCTGAGACATTTGACCCAAAGTTCAGAAAATTTATTAAAGAAACTTACGATAACTTTTGCCGACTTACTTGTCTTCAAAACTTATCATACGACCAAACAAATGGACCCGGAACTGAACTACCGGTCCCGACAAGACTTAAATGACTTGGGGCCACTACAAACAAGCTCTAACGGCACAAGGAAAATGTATACGTGGAAATGACCGGAAGGGTCTTTACATACTCCTACTGAGGTTTGAAGTTTTTTTTGATTGACAAGATATTACTGACAGTTTATCAGGGGATTTTCTTCCATTGCAACACCTTTTACTAGGCTGAATAGGAAGGATGTTCCATTTCAGTGGTCTGATAAGTGCGAGGATAGATTCAAGAGACTTATGGCCTTATTGACTTCAGCCTTGGTGTAGACATTGCCCGTTGAGGATCATATCTTCTTAGTGTATTGTGATGCTTTGTCAGTTTGTCTTGGTTATGTGTTGATGCAGCATGGTTGGGTGATAACTTATGTGTTAAGGAAACTGAAGGATTAGGAGCGTAACTACCCCACTCATGATTTAGAGTTGGTGGTTGTAGACCTTGCGCTAAATATATGGAGGCACTACCTATATGGAGTTCACTGTGAGATTTACACCGGCCATCGTAGGTTTTAGTACACAATGAGTAAGTGAGAGATGA
This sequence comes from Jaltomata sinuosa, assembly GCA_003996215.1. Classification (NCBI taxonomy): domain Eukaryota; kingdom Viridiplantae; phylum Streptophyta; class Magnoliopsida; order Solanales; family Solanaceae; genus Jaltomata; species Jaltomata sinuosa. The sequence goes on along the minus strand of QJPP01002186.1, from coordinate 69,908 downwards.
ACTCTACGAAATAGAGATGCATTGAGTTATTGATGGACTACAACATCACTATTCTGTACCATCTAAGCAAGGCAAACATGGTAGCAGATCCCTTGAGCCAAAAGGCAGTGACTATGGGTAGCTTGGCTTCTCTTACCTTCGAAGAACCCGTTGGCCTTGAACATCCAATCCTTGGCTAATCATTTGTTTAGGCTTGATTTATCATATCCCAACAGAGTTCTTTCTAGTGTTGAGATTCATTCTACCTTGGTTGATTAGATTCAACAACATCAGTTTGAGGATCAAAATTATTATGGTCTTCGTGATCAGGTTTTGCAGGGTTAGGCCAGCAAGGCTACTTTAGATTCTGATGGTATTTTGAGATTTGATGGTCCACTTTGTGTTTTGAGAATCTGGGACTTGATACTGTTTATTCTTTATGAGGCTCATTGTTCCAGATATTCCATCCATCCAGGTCTAGCTAGGATGTATAGAGATTTGAGGCAACATTACTGGTGGAGTGGTATTAGGAGAGACATAGCGAAGTTTGTATATCGGTTCTTAAACTGCCAACAGGTTAAGTTCGAGCACATGAGACCCTATGGATTGATGCAAAGACTTAATATTCTTGAGTGGAAGTGGGAAGAGATCACTATGGACTTTATAGCATGGTCTCCACGCAGTTCTCGAGGGTTTGACTCTATTTGGGTTATTGTTGATAGGCTGACTAAGTCTGCACAATTCTTGCTGGTTCATTCTTCCTATAGTGTAGAGAGGTCAGCTCATATCTATCTCTGTTAGGTTATCTGATTACATTGGGTTCCATCCTCTATTATCTCAGACTACAACACTTAGTTTATATCTCAGATCTAGAGGACTATTCAGCGAGAGATGGGTGAAGAGGTTAAACTCAGCACTGCATTCCATCCTCAGAAGATGGACAGTCTGAGAGGACTATCCAGCTCCTGGAGGACATGCTATAGGCCTGTTTTCTGTATTTTGGGGGTTCACGAGATCAGTGCGTGCCTTTAGCTGAGTTTGCTTATAATAATAGTTATCACTCGAGTATTCGCATGACACCTTTTGAGACATTGTATGGTAAGCATTGCAAATCACCAGTAGGTTAGTTTGATGGTTTGAGTCCCGGCCGTGAAGTATAGATCTACTTCGTGAATCCTTAAACAGAGTTTAGGTGATTCACAATAGATTTTTGGCAGCCTAGAGTAGGCAAAAGAGCTACGCAGACCATAGACTTCGTGCCTTAGAGTTCAGTATTAGTGATCGGGTATTTCTTTGATCTCTCTCATGAAGGGTGTGATGAGATTTGGCAGGCGGGGCAGGCTCAAACCTTGGTATATTGGTCTATTTTAGATTGTTCAGAGGGTTGGTGATCTTACTTATCTGCTAGCTTTGCCTCCTGTATTCTAATCTATTCACCCATTCTTCCATGTATCTATGTTAAAGCGTTATGTTCTGTATGAGTCACATGTGCTACGGTGGGATTCAGTGCAGTTAGATGAGAGTTTTACTTTTTTTGAGGAGCTAGTAGCCATTCTAGCCAAAGATATCAGGAGATTGAGGTTTAGAAAGATTTATGTGGTTAAGGTTCAAGAGAGGCACCATTCATTCAATAAGGCTACCTGGGAGACCGAGAGTGAGATTCGAGCTCAGTAACCGCAGTTGTATGAGCCTTCATCCATTTTCTTTACTTTTGAGGACGAAAGTCTTTTTTAGTAGAGGATGATGTAATGACCCTTCTGGGTTTTTTGCATTTTGCTTTGTTTGTACTATTAGAGCTTACGTATAGCGGCCCAAAGTCATTTATGATATGCTGAGATGGGTGGTTCAGTGCTCGACCCATTTTTAGGTCTTTATGACCATTTCCTATTATAGAGATTTAAATTTTGAAATTGTTGACTTTAGTCAACACTCTTAGCGAGCATGCTTTGAATTGAATTCCGACATTTTTTTAGCTATGGAACATGAATTTTGGTCTAGTTGGATCCTTGGTCGATGCCTAGGAGCTTTTGGTAGGGCTCTATCTCTCTTTCTGAGATATTAGGACAGTTGATGTTAGAAGATTGACGTTGGTCAACATTTGTGTAATTAACTTTGAATAGGAATTTTGGTAGTGCGGTTAGTTCCAAAATGTCAACTTTGGGCTAGAGGTGCCTTTGGTTCGGGTACTGAGGCTTCCAACCTTGTTTTGGGATATTGAGTTCCCTTTTTGAAAAGTTGGTCCTTTTTGGTGTGGGGCCCACTTTTGTTAAATCGACCTATGTTGGAAGCTTCATTGATTCTATTGAGTTCGGAATATCATTTTTGCTAGGGTAGCATGTTTGGTTTGTGTCCACGGGTTCCTTATGAATCTCGAGGGTCCATCTGAGCATTTAAACTTAGCTATGTTTTTCTGGTGTAGCTAGTTTTGGTGTACCCACTTTTGTGGCCTTTGTGTCGCATTTGCAAATACTGCTTTTGCGGTAGAGCACCGAATTTTTGAACTACACATTTATGGACATTCCTCTGCTTTTGCGATGGTACGTTTGTTAGGGGACCTCTACTTTTGCGGAGTTCTATCACTTTTGCAATGTCTGTATTTGTGGAGATTTCCCCGCTTTTGTAAAGGAACGGGTGAATAGTGACCTCTGCATTTACGAAGAAAATCTCACTTTTTTAAAAGATCGTTGTTATTAAACCTTCTCGTTCATCGTCAAGCTCTTAAAATCCATTTTCCTCCATTTCTTTAGAGCTTCAAGCTCAAATCTCAGTATGGGTTCTTCTTGGAGTGGTGGGATAGTATATTCTTTGTCCGTGGTCGATTCTCGTCTTCGAATTGTAAGTCTCTAACCTTTAATTCCGTTAATTTCTTCGTTTGATTCTTGAATTATTCTTGGGAATTAGGGGCTGTTTGAAGCCCTTCCGTTGCCCAAATTATGCTCAATTTTCAAGCATGTGTTCCTAGCAGCATTGGGAACCTTGTCATAATTTCTATTTTCAATTTTGGATTGCGGGACCCATGGGTCTGTTTTGACCCGACTAAATTATTAGCATTATGGGTGTTGTTAGCTTCATATTAATGCGTATGTTATGATTTTGATAGTTTGATCACTATTCGGGCTTCTGATAATGCTCAAATGTACTATCCAAAGATGGAGGTATCAGCGATCATTAAGAAAAACACATTTATAATTACTAACAGATGTCGGGGTCGTACCCACACAGAACAATGTAGTCTCGATCGAGCTAATAAAGAATCTAAGTCACTTATTGAAGTTCAATTGACGAAAGGGAAAAGATATCTTAAAAGGAGGGTATATTACTTAAACCAAAAGATAAAGTAAAATAACTACATCTTAGAGTGATCAATGGCTTTTACCTTGCTTTTGCCAAGTAAAGATAACAAGGAATACTTGGGAATGGGAATTCGATTCATAAGATTCACACCCAGTCTACGGGTAGGTAGTTTTGGTTGAAGGTATGCCTAACCGTCATTCCACCAATCAAGCATATATATCGTGTTTTCTCTCAAACCACCACGAGTGAGCAATAAGCAAGCAAATAAACTTAGGTGAGTTTGCTATCTCTAGCTCCATCTCTTAGATGGGGGTTTTCGGCAAATTGAGCTATTTCTAGCCTCAATCTAGGATGGAATCCCAAATCCCCACTAAAGAACCTTCCCGAATTTAGGGTAATCCTTTCTCAAGAAAAAACCTAAATTAGAAATCTAAGTCAATGTTTTCAACCATTAACTATAAATTCAACCACGGAGGATTCAATAGACCCAAATAATTACCCAGAAGCAAAATCTATATATGAATTCAATACCCGACTAGTATTATCTCTAATACAAATCCAAATCTCAATTCAACAAATACACAAATAAAATAGCAATTAAGAACAAGAGTTAAAGATTGGAAACTAAATATTTTACAATAAATTCCTCCAAGTCTTCCCTCCTATGGTGTTGGATGATGAACTTGCTCCCAAGCTTGCCAAAAGTTGTGAGAATATCCAAAGATGGATCCTAAAATGGCGGGGAAGAGTTTTATGTGAATTGGGGTTTCCAAAAAGGAAATTTTCCATTTCTGCCTCGCAGCTGACATTTCTTCTTCGCCTACGTATACGGTCCAACCCATTTGCGAAGAGTCTTCTGTCTAGTTGACATTCGGTTATGTGGAAGGACTGCCACATTCACTTAGCTTATGCTCAAGTGACCTTCGTGTACGCGGAGGGACTGTCGCGTTCACACAGGCCCATCAACTTCCAGTTCCTTATTTCTCTGAATAGCTCCTTTATTACTTTTTTTCATCTGAATTCTTACCAAATACTTCTAAAACACAGAAACCTGTAAAATAGAAGTAATTCGTATCAATTGCACTATTTTCCCACTTAATATTAGCAAAAGTATAAGATTAAAACCTAAATAAGTAGGTAGAATACCAACTTATCAAACCCCCAAACATGAACTATTGCTTGTCCTCAAGAAACTAACACCTTTATTCCAAGAGGCACACAACACAAGTGCAAAGACATCACTTCAAGTCAAGGAAAACCCATTTCAATCACCAAGTATGACTTCGGTTGGTACTAATGATTAGTCAATTACATGATAACTTAATCTAAGAATTCCCCTCTATTCAAAACACACTTCAAGGATGCAATGGTTGATTAAGAACAACCATGTGACAACAACCAATTCTCTAGATGTGACTCAAAACCACTAGCTTACCAAAACATGCTCAATTGACTCATTTTTTAAGTTTATCAACGTCACCAACTATCCTAATTCACATGCCCTCACAAGAACGAAATTCCCAAAAACACATTATGTACAAAGACAAGCACAAGGGACAAATACATAAACACTCACACACACAAGAAATTTTAAGTACCAACAAGTATCAACCATAGGCTTGCCATTATTTTCATTCGCCACTAGCTCAATAACCATCTGTTGGAGATCTCAGAAGGCTTTTCTAAGCTTTTAATGTAGGTTTGGGGACGGGTAGGATATGCATTTGGATTAAAGTGACTACATCCTCCTTGAACTCTACACAGTATGTTCAATTCTATACCAAGGCCATTTCTTTCATTTTCATTCAACACGGGGCACTATTTCACTTCTTTTTATTTGAAGCCCCAATTCTTAACATTTTCTTCACCTTGGAGGATTTTCTTTCTTTCCTTTCATCTTTGCTTTTCTTTTCAAATTCTTCTTTCTTTTTGACAATCCTTTTTAGGTAACAAACCAAGATCAACTCATTTAGAACTCCTCTAAGGTACCTTTTTATCAACCCTCAAACTTAGGCTTTTAGCCTCGATTTCACACTTGTGAAGTTCAAGGAGGGACGGGTTCAAGATAGGGATTCGTTGTAAAAATGGTTTAAGGCTTGTACCGAGGTTGCCAAAGAAGAGGTATTAGGCTCAAGAGGGGTGATTAATGATTCTATTTAAGTGCAATGGTGGCTTTTAAGGCTAAGTAGGCTTCAATAATCACAACGAAGGCCTAAGATCATTTCTTTAACCAAGGATAATCAAGACTAGCATTAAAGACTAATCGAGTAAGTTCTAGTTGACCCAAGCAAGTACAAGAATTATTCACTAAATCTCACCACACATGGCATGTGAATTATTCAAGAAGGATCAATTTTTTACTTCCTAAACAATAACAAATGGAGTCACATTCTTCACTTTCACATTATCATCACCACTAGTGCATTAAGAGTCACCAAAAAGATCAAAGGTGTTGTCACCAACATCATTCTTTGCCATGCACTTTTCATAATTTTTTTTGGAGGGGTATGCCTATTGCACTTAGCATGCAAGACTACTTCATTAGTACCAAACAAGTCAATTGCAACCAAAACCTAGAAAGATGATGATTTTCCCTTAAGAATGACGTTACTCAGTCTATCATTTGTCCAATTCATCTATCTAAATTGGAATGGCTACTCAAGGTTTATCAAAACAACCATCACTCCACACTGGCACATGCGATTCGAACATGTCAAAGTGCGGGTCACACGTTCAATGCATAGGCCAAATAGTGGGCATGTGCGAAGCTCATGCGGTTCTCACGTCGACATGTGCAATATAATATTCCTTGCTCATACAAGTTCTCTCTAGCCTAATAGGTACTCAGAATTCCCCTGGCTCCGAAACATCTAAAACACTAACTACAAAAGAAACTAAAAATAAATAAAACTAAAGACCTAAACTATCAATTCCATCCTTGGTAACTTCAAAACCCGACAAGGGCATAAATCCACAAAACACACCCGACAAGGGAACAATAACATCCAAACAAATAAAACAAACCCGGTAAGGGCACAATAACATCCAAAATGACAAAACAAGCCCAACGAGGGAACAATAATATCCAAAAATAAAGCAAGCTAAACTAGATAGGATGCGGTCTGATACGCCACCCCCAACTAAGATAGGGAAGTGCCATCACTGCATCAAAACAAAAGATAAGTTTGAAGAGGCTCCCTGAGGTGTCTCAATCTTAACTGGAGGAAGAGGGAAACTCAAGTCTCTCCTCATCCTCCTCCTCCTCCTCCTCATCCTCCAATCTATTCATCATCTTGTTTAAGAACTTACTTTTCTTCTTTTCATGCTCGCTAAACTTCCTTTGCCATTTTTCAACCTTTCCTTGCCTATGGCTCATGTGCTCCAATAGGTTTTTCATCGCATTCAACTTCCCATTAATCAACTTCTGCTCGGTGGCCACTTTGGCTTAGGACGGTTGACACTCAAAGCTTGCTGGTGTGTCGGCTCCAGCTGAGCTAGTAGGAAGTCAATCTAACGGCTATTGAACATGTGCATTCACTCAGTGAATCAAGCTAGAAATATGACGCATAATGTAGGGCCCCGACTGGAGTTGTCCGACAGAGTTAAATGACCCGAATGCACTCGTGGTATGATCAGTGGGCTTAGCGGAAGACTCAGGAAACTACCAAAAAGATGGAGAAGATACATCAATCATTCTCTTCTTAATCTTTTCTTCTGAGGCCCTTTACAACAAGGAATGAATCAGGGTCGTCGGCTTCTTCTCAACAACAGTAGGGTATTTTAACACCCCAATATCATAGTACAAATGAGTCACTAATGAGGGAAAGTAAATGCTTTTTGCCCTTCCCATAGACACCTCTTCCATTTGAGTCAAAATATAGAGCCCAACATTCACATCTAACCCATCCATGAATGCTGCAATAATCAATGGTCGGTTAAGGGTCACATCAGTGTCATGAGTGGATGGCATGATCCTCGCACAGATAATAGAAACCCATGACTTAGCTTCAGCAGTAAACTCATTTGAGTTGACCCCTTTTTTTGAAGTTAACCAATTCGTTGTCACTCCATCGTGTAACTTATAAACCAACCATTAGTGTCCTTCTTCTTTTGATCTTTCCACATAGACCTCATTATCCACATCCAGATAGTTGTACAGTGCATTAATGATCTTGGTGAAAACTCACTTTGACACCCTAAATGATAGTGACCAATGCCCCCTTGAAGTCGGTGGTCGAAGCATTGGAATAGAACTCTGTGACCACTTTGTGATTTGCCTTGATAGGTGGGGGAGCAAAGCAAATCCACCTACGCTCCACCAATCTCTTGTAAAATTCTGGCATTTTCTTATCAACTTTATCCATGTTGATTCCTTTCTCCATAACAAAGGGCTTGGAGAAGATCTCTTCATACCGACGGTCGCATGATGCCTATAGGAATCTTTCTTGATCATAGTTCTTCTCTATTTCCACTTCTGGAAAATTTTCAACATTATTGTCCCTACCGTTGGAGGCTATTTTGTGATCAAAGTAGCTACAAAACAAACCAACATGTTAAAAGTTCTTGGAGACACTTAAAACAATGTATTTATGAAGCACTTAGGACAAAGAAATAGCTAAAGAAAAATCTGAGGTGGGCTGTGTGGAGCTACTATTTTGGCACTGCCAGTCATTCCTTTATCAAGTATGTGGCCAGGTGGCTGTGTTCACGAAGAAGAATTTTATTTTTCAAAAAAATTCTTCCGCGAATGCAGCCAGGCGACCGCGACCGCGAAGGTCATTGTGTTCGCCCAGATCAGTGCCTCTTTGAGGCATTTTCTAAAACACTTGACAGGCACAATTTATTCCAGACATATATGCTCATTAGGCTCTTGGTAATCACCATATTTTTGCTCACTTTGCATACACTTTCACCCACCTCGTATAAAAGTCGCCAATGAAGAACAAACAATTATAAATTCTGAAATAATAAATTTCACTATTATGGGTGAGTCTCATACCTGATGGATTGCACTTGGTAAAGCAATTATGGGAGAATTGATTGAATTATTTTGTGCTTAAGGAAGAGAGGCACCTTTGCTTTGAGAAGAAGAACGTTTAGGGCCTTCTAAATTTTTGAACATTTTAAACATAACTAGAAACTTCCTATAAGCTTCACGTACATGGTCGGTCCAATGCATACGCATAGGTCTATTGTTTTCTTGGTCAGCGCCTACATGGATGGGTCACCGTGTTCGTGAAGAAGGGTTGCTAGAACACATTTTCGCATTTTATTCCATCTCAATGGTTATGACATGCAAAGTCACGTGCGACAGGCACTTTGGGAGGTGCAAACTGCACCATTTTTGCACATGCTAATGTTTTTGCCCAGTTCACTGGTTCCTTGTGCAATGACATGTGCGACAGGCACTCTTCCAGGTGCGAAAGGCAAATTTTTCAGAGGCATTTTTGGTGCTTCTCAACACTTAGGTTCCCGTCTCATTCTTTTGGGCACCTACAACAAATCAAAAAGAAACAAATCGTGAAGTAAAGCATAAAAACAATGGGCCTCCCATCAAGCGCACTATTTAACATCACAGTGCAACGTAGGATAGTCCCTATTTGGATCTCCATTTGGACAATTTGAACCATCGACCCAAACTTGAATTGAACTTTTGGTGACACTGATGGGGTAAAGGTTTGAACATGAGAAGGACATTCTCTTGATTTCGCATTTTGCACTTTATCGCCTTCAAGTGAGAAAGGCCGTTTTGCCTTCTTTTCATGACAAACTTAAAACCGAATAAATTTTCATCCATCCTTCTTCCAAGGTCTTCTAAAAGCTTTATTACTTTGACTTTCGTCCATTCAATCAAACTTAAGGTCAAAAATTGGTTGGAGTGGGATTTGGGCGTCTCCACCTTCAATCTTGCCTCATTCATAACATCCTCACTTTCAGATGCCATGGAATCATTAAACACAATAAAACCAAATAAAATAAAAAGAAATATTCACAAAATTTAACTACAGTAAGTAAACTCAAGTTCTAAACTAACTCAATACTCTAAATTGTTCCCCAGCAACAATGCCATTTTTGATAACGCTCAAATGTACTCTCCAAAGATGGAGGTATCATCGATCGTTAAGCAAAACACAGTTACAATTCCTTAAAGATAACAGGGTCATACCCATAGAGAATAATATTGTCCCAATCGAGCAATTAAAGAATCTAAGTCATTTATTGAAGTTCAAATAACGAAAGGGAAAAGATATCTAAAAAGTGGGGTTTATGACTTAAAAGAAAGATAAAGTAAAATATCTACAAGATAGAGTGAACAATGGCTTTCACCTTGCTTTTTCCAAGCAAGGATAATAAGGGAGACTTGGAAATAGGAATTCAATTCACTAGACTTGCACCCGGTCAACACGTAGGTAGTCTTGGTTGAAGGTATACCTAACTGTCTGTTGACCAATCGAGCATATATATCATGTGTTTTCTCGAACCACCACGAGTAAGCAGTAACCAACCAAATCAACTTGGGTGAGTTAGCTATCTCTATCTCAAACTCTTAGATGAGGTTTTCCGGCGAATTAAACTATTTCTAGCCTCAATCTAGGATGGAATACCAAATCCCCACTAAAGAACCTTCCCAAATTTCGGGTAATCCTTTCTCAAGCAAAAACCTAAATTAGAAAGCTAAGTCAATGTTTACAACCATTAACTATAAATTCAAGCATGGAGGATCAATAGACCCAAATAATTAACCAAAAGCATAATTATATATCAATTCAATACCCAACAAGTATTATATCTAATACAAACCCAAATATCAATTCTGCAAACACACCAATAAAATGGCATTTAAGAACAAGAGTTAAAGATTGGAAACTAAAGATTTTACAATAAATTCCTCCAAATCTTCACTCCTATGGTGTTGGATGATGAACTTGCTCCCAAGATTGCCAAAAGTTGTGAGAATAGCCAAAGATGGATCCAAAAATGGTTGAGAAGAGTTTTATATGAATTGGGGTTTCCAAAAAGGGAATTTTCCATTTCTGCCCTGCAACTGACATTTCTTCTTTTCCTATGCATGCAGTCTATCGTGTTCATGAAGAGTCTTCTGTCTAGTTGACCTTCACATATGTGGAAGGAATGTTTCATTCGCATAGCTTCTTCTTATATGACCTTCGCGTACGTGATAAATGCTCAAATCATACTCCCTAAATATGGATGCACAGAGATCGTCAAGCAAAATACATTTATAAGTACCCAACATATGTCGGGGTGGTACCCACAGAGACTTGCTGCTAGCTATATGAAGATTGTATCAAAATGAGTTTACAAGGAGAGTAAATCAAATCTAGCAGGAATGTCAAAAAGGCCCGGCAAGGGAAATAAAAACAATATCTCAAGCCCAATCACGATAACGGGTACCCAGCTAGATTATTTATCATCCCAATTACCTTTTAAATCGATCACGCAAGCTCTCAACATATCTCCAAAGTATGAATAGTACACTCTGCCTGGCCATCTGTCTGAGGGTGAAAAGTTGTGCTAAGCTTTACCTGAGTACCAAGACATCTCTGAAATGATCTCCAAAATTAAGAAGTAAATTGAGTACCCCTATCTGAAATGATGGACAAAGGAGCACCATGCAATCAAACTATCTCCCGGATGTAGAGTCTGACATAGTTGTCTGCTGAATCCGTATTCTTAATAGCCAAGAAATGGGATGATTTAGTCATCCGGTCAACAATCACCCAAATCAAAGCATGTTGCCTTCGAGTATGAAGCAAACTTGTAATGAAGTCTATATTGATTGCTTTCCATTTCCAAGTGGGAAGGTCAATATCCTAAATCATGCCACCCGGTCGCTGGTGCTCTACCTTCACTTGCTGACTGTTGGGACACTTAGACACAAAACTGGCTATGCCCCTTTTCATACCATTCCACCAATAGACTTCCCATAAATCACGGTACATCTTGGTGGCACCGGGGTGGATGGAATATCTGGAACTATGAGCCTCAGTCAAAATCTGTTGTCTCAACCCATCTATATCTGGCACACATAGTCGACCCTGATAACGAAGTACACCATCTCCCCCTTGGGAGAACAGCTCAACCCTTTGCTGATAGAATGCACCCTTAAGCTGAAGTAAAATGGGATCACTGTCTTGTTTTGCCTTCACTTCTACAACCAAGAATGATTCGGAACCATTCTGAACAATAGCACCACTTTATGTCAAGTCCATAAGTCGAACTCCCAACCGAGCTAGCCTATGAACCTCCTTAACTAGTTACTTCTTTCCTTATTCGACTGAAGACACACTACCCATAGACAATCTACTAAGTGCATCTGCCACAACATTGGGCATACTCATGTCATAATCCTTAAGAAGCTCAAGCCATCTCCTTTGTCGCAAATTTAATTCCTTCTGAGTGAACACATACTGAATACTCTTATGATCGATGAATACATCCATATGCACCCCATACAAGTAATGTATCCAAATATTTAAGGCAAAGACCATGGCTGCTAACTCAAGATCATGAGTAGTGTAGTTCTTCTCATGAGTCTTAAGCTGTCTAGAGGCATAAGCAATCACCTTACCACAATGCATTAAAACACAACCCAAACTAATCCTAGAAGCATCACAATACACAACAAAATCATCTAGGCGGTCGGCTAGAGCTAACACTAGAGCGGTGGTCAATCTAGTCTTCAATTCCTGGAAGTTCTTCTCACTCATGTCAGACCACTGAAATTTTACCTTCTTCTGAGTAAATCGGGTCAAAAGGGAAGCAATGGAAGAAAATCTTTCCACAAACTTCCTGTAGTGCCAGCCAAAACAAAAAGCTTCCAATATCAAATGGGGAAGTGGGTCTAGGCCAGTTCGTTACTGCCTCAATCTTTTGAGAATCAACTCGAATGTCATCCCTAGTCACAATATGACCCAGAAAAGAAACAGACTGCATCCAGAACTCATACTTTCTAAACTTAGCAAATAACTGCCGGTCCTTGAGAGTTTGCAACACAACTCTCAAAATGGTCTGCATGCTCCTACTCTTGATCTATTCCCTCTAGTGTTCACCATCTGTAGAAAAAAGAATTCAGATACAAATTTGGATCGCCAATTACAAATTGGAATCAAGTTAAATCATGAAAGAAGAAAGAAAGGATAGTTTTCTAAGGTCCTGATCCACGAGAGGGATCCACAGACCATGGGTGGAACCACAAGTCATGGTTACCTTTCATGGAAGTATTCGTGCTAATTTTGTACTTTTACACTAATGGCCCCGTATGGCCTTGTATATGCCTCTGGACGATAGACGGTGGGATATTTAGGAATGTTCATAAGTCCCGGACATCGTGATCTTACTTTAGGATGTATATTTGTGTTGTAGAATCAATTGTGCCTGGGCAGGGCTGATAGAAATATTTGTGAGCCATTTAGGGCTAATCTATTATTTGCGAGCATATCATTCATGCAAAGGATTTTCTACATGTTTGACTACTGATTTGGCTTCGGGCCTCTATAAATGATTTTATCACTGGTTTTTATATTGATACTAGGCTCGTCTATGTCATAGTGCTAGATATGGTTTTTTTACGTATTTAGACCTGGATACGTGCTGGGTACCCTATTTAGGGATTTTGAAACTTGATTACTGATTTAGACCCAAAAATGCTTTGGGAACCCTTTATAAGAGTTATTGAGATTTGGCTACTATTTTAGACACGTTTGATTCTGGGCATGTACTACAAGGTTCTGATTCTCTGAGATTGAGCATTTGTTACTGTATGTGGTTGTGGACTTCAATGGGCCATGTCAATCCAGGACCTGAGGCTATGAGCCCACTGTACCGGAGGAAGGGTATATGGTGCAGTTTAAGTATAATGTGTACATCCCATCATAGGTCCTCCTACTAGGCCTACGGGTATCAGGGGAGGTGCATATAGGAGTTACTATCACCGGTTCCATCACATCATCATCATCATGCATATTATATTCTGATTCCACCTTTTTTTATGGTGTGCTTAGTGTATACTCCGGTTGTATGAGCGGCCGGAGGGTTCGTTTTCACTTGATTGCATTCCTCAGTTGTATGGGTTGTCCTTGGGACTGTAGGTAGATATTATTGCTTACCTCATCATCTTGGGGAATTGAATTACTTGTACCAGTTCTAGAATCTGAATAAAATATGTAGTTCATAATCATAGTTCAAAGTCATGAATTATACAACATACTGAGGGTTTGAGAATTGTGAGTATACAGTAATGCTGGACTTCGAAGAAACATGAAATAAAGATTCATACATAACAAGGAAACTGAAATACAAGGGATATACCAAATTTAAGAACACTAGGCTCTAAAGACTAAACTGAAACTGGAGAACTGAATTAACTTAGGGACTCAATGGGTGAAAGGATACCTATTGATGAATTCCCACATACTTGAGAGCGAAACCCTTGGTGAAATATTTGGGTCTGAAGCCTAAAGTTGAAGAACCCTATTGCTTGTTTTCGAGAAGAAAAACCATTTTTCTGTTCTTTCTTAAAGTCTCAGTCAATGGAATGAAGAGAAAAAAATAACTTAAGTTTGATAAAAACCCATCCAAATATGCCCAAAATGACTTAGTGTAGGAGTTAGAAGAGTAGGGAAAAGAACAGAATGCCCCTGTCTTAATTTGAGAAGTTGCAAAAAACCTCATCGGACAGTAAAGTGACTAAGAAGACAAAATATACATAAGAACCCACCCGGACCTGGTGTCACCGGTACAAGAGCATCTAAAGTACGGAGTATCTATACAACATACTCTGTCTATCCAAAATACAAAATATAGACAAAAATATAGAGGGAAAGCAGTAAGAGTCTCAAAAACACTGGGAGCTCACCACGATCCAAACAACAGTCGGCCATCAACGATAAGAGGATCAACGAGGGTGGCTCGTACTAGGTGTTGCATCAGAAAAAGATACAGAGTGTAGTATGAGTACCAAAATAACATGTACCCAGTAGGCATCATAGGCCGACCGAGCGCAGAAAGATGATATATAATATAAATTATAGGAAAGTAATCTAACAACAGGGATCCACCATAATCTAGTTATAAAATAAAAAACAGAACTAACCGATCCAACAGAGAAGGAATAGAAAATTCAAGTACACTCAAGCATAATGCAACGCAATGAGGGATGATCGGATGTATAAATGTATAAAAGTAAAAACTCTGAATAACGCATCAGGGCGCCCAGAATAACGCATCAGACTATAAATATATATATATATATAGGAAGTTAAAACATGGAATAATGCATCGGGGTGCTTGGAATAACGCATCGGACTATAAATATATATATATATATAGAAAGTAAAAACCCAGAATAATGCATCAGGGTGCCCGGAATAACGTATCGGACTATAAATATATATATAGTCTTCTTTGTACTGTTAGAGCATACGTGTAGCGGCCCTAAGTTATTTATGACTTGTTGAGACTAGTGGTTTTGAACTCGGTCCATATGTTAGGTTGATATGACCATTTCCCTATTTCAGAGCTTTAACTTAGGAAATCATTAACTTTAGTCAACATTCTTAGCTAGCATGCTTAGAATCAAATTCTGATAATTTTGTTAGCTCCAGAATGTGAATTTTGGTCTAGTTGGACCTTTAGTCGGGGCCTGAGAACCTCCGATATGGTTCTATCTCACTTTTTTGATATTTCAGGCTAGTTGGGGTTGAAAATTTAACTTTGATCAACTTTTGATGATTGGGGCATCGAATTTAAAATTTGACAATTCCATCAGCTCTGAAATATTGAGTTTGGGTTAGATAGGTGGTTCGTTGGGGTCCCAGGTGAGCCAAACTCATTTTAGGTGTTTGGTTGTAATTTGCAAGTGTTGACTTGGGTCAACATTTCATTGAAATGCCCTCATATGGAAGTTTAGTTATTTCTGTTGAGTCCGGAACTTCATTTTCACTCTAGCTGTATATTTGGTTTGCATGTATCAGATTTTGATCATGCCCAGAACCACCATGGAAGTGCACACCATGATCCTGTAGGGTGACCGCACCCTTGGCACGTTTCTCCTTCAGCACCATCATGCCTGGGCACCGCAATTGCGCGGGTGCCCGTGTTCCACCCCTAGCAGTTATATAGCATAGGAAAGATAGTATGGAGTTTGCGAGTAGAATTCTTACCTTTAGGATGAAAATTGGTGGAAAACTGATGAAAATCGCCCAAAATTGCCTTGCCCTTCTCCCAAAATGTCTTGATGAAAAACTGACTATTTTGGGGAAGTTTCTGAATTAAATCCCATCACGCTCTTCTATATAGATCCACGCTCCGCTATAGCAATTCGGCCATAGAGGAACCATCCACTATAGCGGTGCAGACCGACGTTGACTTCAGCTATAGCGGTAATTTCTCTTCTATAGAGAAGGTTTTGCTATGGAGGTGCAACAGCGGTTGACACGGCACAAAATGTTGTAAAGTCCCCCAAATTGGTCCATTTTACAACACACTCAATTTCGTGACATTTCAAAACAATCCCTTCAAGTCAACTTCGATACCGAGAATTCTACTTACCCAAATTCAATTCTGAAAAGTCCCTCGGACTCCTTTATGTCTTAGCTAAATGGAAAACTAGATCAAACCCCTACATGCTACCTAATCCTTACTCAGATTTCCCTAGACCATACCTCACTCCAAAATTGGCTGAGACTAGCGTAGCCCAAAATTTTCAACTCTCAAACCCGGATATTTTCTGAGTCGAAACTTGGCATGAAAAGTTTACCCATAACAACGAACTTATTCATTACAACAGATACCAATTTACCCATCATTTGACTCCGAATGGTCAAACCCAAAAATACAAAAATAAAGAAGGAAAGAGTAGTACCTGAATCCTTTGGTCTTAGTGTAGACTGGGATTGCATGTCTAACACTTAAGTGATGTTAGGGGGATCCTTATTGGGTCCGGGTTTTGTGAAAAAGGGTATATGTTGTTGTTTTTAGGTGCGATCAATGGTTGCTTTTTGGTTCCTGTGTTTAATGAGCTAAGGGATCTTCAAATATTCAATGCAAAGACAACGGTTGCCAACTCAAGATCATGAGTAGGATAGTTCTTATCATGAGTCTTAAGCTATCTCGAAGCATAAGAAATCACCTTACCACGCTTCATCAAAACACAACCCAAACCAATCCTAGAAGCATCACAATACACAACAAAATCCTCTAAGCCCTCGGGTAGAGCTAACACTGGAGTTGTGGTCAATCTAGTCTTCAATTCCTAAAAGTTCTACTCACACAAGTCGGACCACTGAAATTTTACCTTCTTATGAGTCAATTGGGTCAAAGGGGAAGCAATAGAAGAAAACCCTTCCATAAACCTCCTGTAGTAACCAGCGAAACCCAAAAAAATCCTAATATTAGATGGATAAGTAGGTCAAGGCCAGTCTTTAATGCCTCTATCTTTTGAGATTCAACCCGAATACCATCTTTAGTCACAATATGACCCAGAAAAGCAATAGACTGCATCCAAAACTCACACTTTCTAAACTTAGCAAATAACTATTGGTCCTTGAGAGTTTCAACACAACCCTCAAATGGTCCGCATGCTTCTCCTTACTCCAAGAGTACACGAGGATATCATCAATTAAAACAATCACAAATATGTCCAGGTACTATTTGAATACACGGTTCATCAAATCCATAAAGGCTCCAGGAGCATTCGTTAGACCAAAAGACATCACAACAAATTCATAATGACCATACCGAGTCCTGAAGGCTTTCTTCGGAATATCACACTCTCTAACACGAAGCTGATTATAACCTGATCTAAGGTTGATCTTGGAGAATAAACTAGCACCCTGAAGCTGATCAAACAAGTCATAAATCCTAGGAATGGGATATTTATTCTTGATTGTGACCTTGTTCAATTAACGGTAATCAATACACATTCTAAGAGAACCATCTTTCTTTCAGACAAACAAAACAGGGGCATCCCATGGAGAAATGCTAGGCCTGATGAAACCTTTATCAATAAGATCCTTTAACTGATCTTTCAACTCTTTAAATTCCATGGGAGACATTCTATAGGGAGGAATAGAGATAGGATTCATATCTTGGAGAAGATCTATCCCAAAGTCTATCTCCCACTCGGGAGGGGCTCTGGGCAAATCATCGGGAAACACTTCTGGGAATGCATTCACAATAGGAACATACTAAAAGGATGGGGTTTCGGACTCCGTGTCCATTACCCGCACTATGTGATAAACATGCCCCCTCGAAATCATCTTCCTAGCCTTAAGATAAGATATGAAATGACCTTTCGAGGAAGGGGGACTACCTTGCCATTCTAAAATGGGTTCATTACGAAACATGAAACTGACAACCCGAGTATGACAATCAACAGAAGCATAACATGCATACAACCAATCCACACCAAGAATGACATCAAAATCAGTCATCTCTAAATCTACTAGATCCGCTGAACTAACTCTATGAAGGACTGAGATAGGGTAATTTCGGTTGATTCTTTTGCCTAAGACTGACTCACCAACAGGAGTAGAAACACAAAAGGGTTCTAAGAGCAATTCAGAACAAACTTCAAACTTGCATGCTACAAAAGGGGTCACAAAAATTAACGAGGCTCCGGGGTCAAACAAAGCATACACATCAAAAGAGAAGACTTTCAACATACCGGTAACCACATCTAGGGAACCCTTCTGATCCTAACGAGAGGACATAACATAAATGCGGTTCTGGCACTGACCACTATAACTAGAAGATGTGCCCTATTGGGCTGGTCGACCTCCCAAAACTGCTGGGGTAGACTAAGTCCTACCACCTCCCTACCACTTCTAACCTGAAGGGTAATCTCTAAGCAAGTGTCCAGTATGTCCATACCCATAGAATGCACCCGTGCCCAAACGACACTCTCTCAGGTGATTCTTCCCACACCTAGTACCAATGGGGAAAGAAGGCCCCTTAGCAACACTTCCCTGAGACTGGGAATAAGAACCAGATCCTCTACCACCCTAATCATGACGAGGCTTCTGAGCCTGGGTAGGAGCACTAGCAGAAGAATGAACAAATCCTGATGACTTCTTCTGGAAAGAAGAGCAATGTCCACCTCCGGACTAGTGATGACCAAAACCTGATCCCTCAGATCTAACCCTCTTGTTATCCCTTAACATCTCCCTAAGCTTGTCACCCTCAAGCTAATGGGCATGAGTCATGAGTCGGGAAATGTTTATATCACTCAACAATAAAGCAAACCTACATTCTTTCTTCACCACAGCAGAAACCCCATATATAAAATCGCTCATTTCATCATGCGGGTCCGCTACCATGAAGGGAGCATATCTAGACAACTGAGTGAACTTCAGACTATACAATTCCACTGACATCGAACCCTGTCTAAAGTTCACAAATTCCTCCACCTTTGCTTGCCTAAACTCTTGGGGAAAGAACCTATCAAAGAAGGCCCTCTCAAAACACTCCCAAGTTGTGGGGACTGCATCCCTCACCCTAGTCTCCTTCCATTGCGTGAACTAAATATGAGACACATCCTTTAGTTGATAGGATGCAAGATCAACACAATCAACCCCAACCACTTGCATAACTTCAAAGATATTCTTCACTTCATCAATAAAGTTGAGCTGGTCCTCACTCACTTTTGAACCATAAAATTCAGGTGGGTTCATCTGGACAAAGTCACAAACTCGGGCTGCTACCCCACCTTGAGGATGAATGGGGCAGGAGCCAGCTGATTAACCTGAGTGGCCAAGGTCTGGGCTAGCAAATGGATGGCATTCCTGAACTCTTCATTCGTGACATCGAGAATCAGAACAGGAGGAACAACATTCCGAGTGGCTCGGGAAGGCATTGCACGTCAAGGAGGCATAGTCTGGAACGTACAAGAAAAGGATTTGAGGGACATTAAAGTTAAGTTCTATCGCACGACATGATCATGAAAGAAGTGAAGTTTTCCTAAGACACCTCATAGCTTCCCCCTCATATGTGTGGCATGCTTCACATACATGAAAGATATTCTACTCTATGCGGCTTTCAGACATTCTAGTACTCTGGAACTTGAGGCTATGATACCAAGTTTGTCACGCCCCGAAGTCACCCCTTGACGTAACATGAGACATGGGACCAAAAGTGCCCCAAGCTAACCCTTTGGTTATGGCATACTCAAGCATAACAATAAATAAGAGCAGAAGCATAATAGAGGAAATCCAAAAGTAGATAACATAATAGGAAAGTCTGGAATCACATAACGATACAAAGTATAGAAAGAACTTCAGATACTGTCTATGTTTGGAAAGCCTCTACATGACGTAAGGAGTTGCTAGGACAAGACCTTAGCTAACTCGAGTACATAATTAAGAAGCTAACATAACTAGGAACATATACAGTCCTCGACCAAAGAGGACTCACCACCAGCTGATAAGATTTGGCCTGGGAACTCTAGCCATGAGTCTGAGAAGGAACACCTGAATCTACATCATCAAAGGATACATCGCAAGATATGCGTCAGTACTATAGAATGTACTGAGTATGAGGGCGATGCATAAATCATGACAAAACAGTTTAAAACATGCTTAAAGTGATTCATCACATAAAGAAAAAGACATGAACAAGTAATAAGATA
This sequence comes from Jaltomata sinuosa, assembly GCA_003996215.1. Classification (NCBI taxonomy): domain Eukaryota; kingdom Viridiplantae; phylum Streptophyta; class Magnoliopsida; order Solanales; family Solanaceae; genus Jaltomata; species Jaltomata sinuosa. The sequence continues at coordinate 49,990 of QJPP01002186.1, read as the reverse complement.
AGAAGCATAAGTCATGAAAAGGTTTAAGTTTCAAATATAAGGTCATATAACTGCATAGTATAAAATAAGCATGCAGGAGTTTCTCTTAACCGACATTAAACTATGCTGAGCTACATGGAGTTCAGTGTCTTGCACCCATACTGAAAGAGTTATCCTAACTGGCCAAGGTTAGAACCATTTCATACCAGGATCCTATCATCATAAGCCTCAAAAGGGCAACCTACGGTGGCACATAGTTTTGGGACTAAGGATACTCTCACGCGGTCCAACTCGGTGCTAAATACTACTTCCAAAATATATATATACATGACATGAGCTCACATACATATGACATATCAAATTCCAAACTTATTCATACTTGTTCATAATATCTTCATACCCTGGATCATCATACTACTCATGAATTAGTGTTTTGTAATTGATTAATGAGCATTGATGGAACATCAAGTGTCTTATATTGCATCATACTTCATAACATTGGAAGACTTGCATACTTCATGACTTGTAAAATTTGTATGGCTCTAGTTCAATTTTCATAAAACATATACTTTCATAGAATCGTAGGAACTAGGCATGCACATGCTTGAAAATCCATAAGGAACATGCTTATAATAACCTACTTTACTCAAATCAACTTTATGCATGTAGAGATTTCCATGGTTAAACTTCAATTCATGAAATAAGAGTTAACATGCAAAAACCCATGTTCAATCATGCGATTTTAATAGTAATTTCATACTCAAATCATAAGAAGGTCATATTTGGCAAAACCCATAATAATTGGATATGAACCATAATTTGAAGATCATGAAATCAAAATTTGAATTAGGGGTTTTGGAACAAAGGTGAAAGGAACCCATTATTGATTACCCACATACCTTGATTGAAGATGACCCACTTGAATTGGAAAGACTTAGGAGTCTTGAACTTGGAGCTTGAGACCTTGATCTTGGGGGGTTCTTTTCCTTTTTTTGAGAAGAGTGAAGTAATGAGTAGAAACTTAGGCTAATAAGGGTGAAAACCCTACTTGAAATAGCCAAAATGACCTCACTTAGGAGTTAAAACGGTGGGAAATGACCAGAATATCCCCGAGACTTAATTTAGAAAAAAATGTTAGAAAGTGTCAGCTTCAGGTTCTACGGGTTGGTTCCATGGGTCATCATTTTAATCACGACTCATAGTTCCAACTTGTGGAACCTGGTCGACTAGACAGTCTACAGAAACATTTCTATAGGTCAACAGGACAGACCCGTAGAACAAATGATGGGTCGTCATTTGGAGTCATCATTTATAGGGACTAAGCTGATCTCTGGGTCAAACAACGACTCAAAATGATGGGTCATCATCAAACTAAGTTATGGAACCTAGGGGAGTTACTATCCCTCTGATCTATGTTCCACGAGTGGATATGATAGACCCGTGGTTTGAACCACGGTCTGTAGAACTCACTCGTGGTTCCAGAACAGAGTCTGGACCACACAGACAGGAACCACGGTTCCATTCCACGACCCATGGTTCATACCACGGTCCATGGATTGGACCCGTCATTCCTGAAACATGAAATTTTCTAAGGTTTTTAACTTAGATAGGTGGCTTAATTTCCTGGGTGTTAGAAGTTTAGTGTGTGCCTAACAAGGGTTGAATCACTATGGTTCAAAATGCAAGAATGAGTTGATTCTGATGATGCCAATCATAGGCTGTCATGTATGCATGGACTACAAGAAGCTGAATGCTTAGATCGAGAAAGATTATTTTCTAATGCTATTTATGGATCAAATGTTAGACCATCTTAACGGTAGAGAATGGTATTATTTTTTGATAGTTATTCGGGATACAATCAGATTTTGATTGCTCCTAAAGACCAAGAGAATACCACTTTCACCTACCCATATGTGACGTTCATATTCAAGAGGATACCATTCAGGTTATGTAATATACCATTGACCTTTCGGTGATATATGATGTCGATTTTCTCATACATGGTGGAGGACACTATTGAGGTGTTTATGGATGACTTTTTTGTGGTAGGTGACTCTTTTGATTAGTGTTTAGACTATTTGAGTTGTGTGCTCAAGAGATATGAAGAATTCAACTTGGTGTTGAATTGGAAGAAGTGTCACTTCATGGTTAAAGAAGGTATAGTTCTTGGCCATAGGATCTCCAAGACGGATATTGAGGTTGACAAAGCAAAGATTGAGGTGATTAAGAAATTACCTACTCTATTTTCTATTAATGGTATTTGAAGCCTTTTAAGGGCATACTGGTTTTTATCGTAGGTTCATAAAGGACTTCTCTAAAATTGCACATCCCTTGTGAAAGTTGTTGGAGAAAGATGTGAAGTTTGTTTTTGATGATGCATGTCTGAAGGAATTTGAATGCCTCAAATAATGGTTGATCTCAGCACCCATTATTTTTATGCCTGACTGGTCCCAGCTGTTTGAGGTTATGTGTGATGCTAGTGGAGTGGCACTAGGATCAATTCTAGGGCAGAGACATGAAAGAATTCTCCATTTGATATACTACGCTAGCGAAGCACCTAATGCTACCAAAAAGAAACTATACTATGACATAACAAGAGTTGCTTGTTGTGGTCTTTGCATTTTAAAAGTTCAAATATTATTTGGTTGGCACCAAGGTGATTGTGCACACTGACCACGCATCTCTTAGGTACCTTATAGATTAGAAGGATGGAAAATCTAGATTAATTTGGTGGGTACTTCTACTGGAAGAATTGGACTTTGAACTAAAAGACCGAAAATGGACTGAGAATCAGGTAGCTAACCACTAGTGTAGATTGGAGGAAGAGGCAATGGTGAAGCTGAAAGAAGATCTCGAAATTGATGATACCTTCCCATATGAGCAAGTGTTGGCTGCATCCCAAGATTTGATGCCATGGTTTGCAGACTTTGGCAACTATTTAGTGAGTGATGTGGTGCCTCCTGAATTATCCGTCCATAAGCGAAGGATGTTTATGTTAGGTGTTAAGAAGTTCTTCTGAGAGGAGTGATGTGCTGCCATTCTACGGCACTTTCGACACCTCTAAACTAAGAACAATCATACGTTTTAAAGCAACCGTCGTCGTTTTTGATGGTTTTATGTTATGTTTTCAGGAAAGGGAGACAAACATAGAAACGGAAGGAAATACGAGCAAAACGACATTCTGGATAAGAGAAACGGCCTGAGTGACGGCCAGTCACCAAGGTGACGGTCCGTCACAGAGACCGTCAAGCTGAGGCAGCACCACTGCCTAGTGGTGACGAACACCGTGACGGTCCATCACAAAGGTGATGGTCCGTTGCCCAAACTGTCAAGTTGAACCAGTGCGCGATGCAGATTCCGAACGTTTTTGGGTTTATTTCCTGGACTCCTATAAATACCCTATGTTAGGTTTATTTTAATTATTATTCACCCAATAGTTGTAGGAGATTTTTAGTCTATTTTTGAGCGAGAATTTGAGAGCAAGAAACAAGTTTCTTCTTCTTGAAATCGTGTTCTTGAATTGTTCTGGGGATCTTGGTTTCTTGTTCTTGGATAATTGAAGATTGTTTTCATTATATTGTAAGAATCTTTTTCTCTTTATTATGAATACGATTCTCTTCTCTTTTCTCAAAGCATGATTAACTAACTTCCCACAACTAGGGTTGTGGGAGCCATGGCAAATGTAGCGATATAGATTTCGGGTAGCGTCGGGTTTAATATTTGTGATTGTCACATTGTTAATCATTCATTCTTCACGTTTTCTAGTGGTTGCAAACATTAGAACATGCCTAGGTTCAATTTTCTTGAGTAAAGAAATTAAAACCAGGAAATTTGGTTAATAACGAGGATTCGAGACTACCAACTCTCGTCTTATGATTAATGCTGTAACTAGATTAATCTACTTGATGTTTAGGATTGAAATATAAAAAGCTCGCCTTTTCAAGTTCGAGAGAATTGAAAAGGAAATTCATCTATTTGGTTGAGAAACATTTAGATGATACCATTAATTCAATCACATCGTGACATGCATATAAGAAAGAACCCGGTTAAGCTTGAATCGACATTGTTACAACGCCATGGTGAACACTTCCCTAGTTCTCTCTCATATTGATTTCACTCATACGTTATTATTTGCTTTTGTTCACGTTTTTATCACGCAAACCCCCCCTATTTACCGGAAACTATCGACCATTAGTCATCTAATTCACTAAAGACTTAATTTTCACCTTATTCCCTGTGGGATCGACCCTAACCTCTGTTGGGTTCTATATTTCACAGACGACCGCTTACGCTTCTTAATTTGAGGTGTAGTTTGGGCGTTATCAAATTTTGGCGCCGTTGCCGGGGAATACGGTTGTTTATTAAGTTTGGTGTGTTTATTTTGACTCTTAGTCATATTTCCTGCTTTTATTTTTATTTGTTTTTTTTGTTTTTTTCAGGGTACATAGTTGTGCATGCCAAGTACCCGAGGCTCGGGTGGACCAATATTACCCTACGACCTCGAGCTTGCAAGAATGATAAGGCGAAACATGAATGAGCAACAACAAGAGGCAGCGAGACTCGCCGCAGCTCAGCAGGCCCAACAACGTTTGAATGCTGGTGGTCTTGAGGTCGACATAGAGTTGAATGATGAGGAGGTCGACTTAGATAAAGTTGGGGCCACGGGCGCTATTGCGTTTCCTCTGCTAGCACCCGGGGCCAAGTTCAACTTCACTAGCACAATGATTCAGCTGTTGAATTTGAGAGGAGTGTTCCGTGGTGTTGCTGGTGACGATCCAAACCGGCACCTGATGAATTTTGTGGGTATCTGCAAGTCTTTCGAATTGCCTGGAGTAAGTCAGACAGCGATCAGGCTCAGGTTGTTTCCGTTGTCTCTGTCTGATGAGGCAGCGTTATGGTTGATAGAGCTGACCCCCGACTCTATCACAACTTGGGGAGAGTTGAAAGGAGCTTTCCTAGAAAGGTTCCTTCCTCCCTGTAGGATGATACAGTTGAGGGATGAGATTAGCAATTTCAGGCAACAACCTCACGAAGCTTTATATGAGACTTGGTTACGGTTCAAGAAGAAGCTGACATAATGCCCGAACCATCAGCTTACTGACAACTTTTTGATGCACACATTCTACAGGGCACTAAATTCGGCTACTAAGCCGACATTGGACAACGCAGTAGGTGGAGCATTCATGGGTCTCACTTTTGTTGAGGCCACAACTACTTTGGACAGGCTCACCAAAACCAACAGGTCCTGGCATACACGGGATTCAGAGGTAGCAGCTAGCACTTATGCAGTTGGTGTGTCAGCAGAGCAGCACAGGAAAGAGGAAGAACGAGACCACGACATGGCCCATCTAAAAACGCAAATGGACCTGCTGACCAAGCATTTGATGTCAGGGGGTATTGAGAAGGTGAAAGTTATGGGTTCCCAAGGTAGAGCAGCAGAGTTTGAATCTGATGAGGAGGCAAATTATTTGGGTGGTTTCCAGGCCAACGGCCAAGGAAACCAAGGTCGGAACTATCAGAAGGACAACTACTATGAAAAAGCTGGCTACAGAGATCGTTACCAAGGAAACTGGAGGAATAACACTGATAGAGGTGGGTTGTATGTACCACCTGGTAATCGGGATAGAGCTAGCACCGAGACAGGGATGTCTAAATTGGAGAACATGATGGCGAAGATGCTGCTAAATGTGGAATCTAGTGACTCCACGGTAAAGAAGATGAGGACCGAACTATCAACAATGAGTCAGGTAGTGGATTCACATTCCACCTCGATCAAGCAGTTAGAGCAACAAGTGGGTCAGATCTCGGCGGCTTTAAATCAAAGGAAGACAGGGACCCTGCCGAGTGACACTATTCAAAACCCGAGGAATGACGCGAGTTGTATGGCGATCACTACAAGAAGCGGTAGAATATTACCAGAATCACATCCGGTAATTTAGACTTAGGATGATGAGATTGCGGACGACAAGGCGGTAGAGGAGGCTACTTAAAGACCCGCGGATAAAAGCAAGGAAGCTGAAAAACTTCCAACTATGATGCCTCGGCCACCGCCTCCGTTTCCGCAACGTTTGAAGAAGAAAGTGGAAGATGGCAAGTTCCTGAATTTCATGACCATGCTTAAGCAGATATCAATAAACATCCCACTGGTGGAAGCGCTCGAACAAATGCCCGGATATGCCAAGTTCATGAAGGACTTGATTACCAAGAAGAGGTCAGTGAGCGTGGAACCAGAAGATAACCTCCACCACTGCAGTGCTATTTCCTCAAGATCGTTAGTGGACAAGAAGGAAGATCCAGGTGCTTTTACTGTTCCCTGTACTATCGGGAAGCTCAACTTTGGAAAAGCATTATGTGATCTTGGTGCTAGCATCAACTTGATGCCTCTAGCAATCTATAAACAATTGGGTTTGGGAGCTCCCAAACCAACGACCATGAGGGTGCTAATGGCTGACCGTTCAGTGAAGCGACTGGTGGGAATATTGTCTGATGTGCTGGTAAAGGTTGGTAAGCTTATATTCCCAGCTGACTTTGTGATCTTGGATTGCGAAGTGGACTTTGAAGTCCCCATAATCTTGGGACGACCATTGTTGGCCACTGCGAGAGTATTGGTTGACATCGAAAAAAATGAACTGACATTCAGATTAAACAATGAATTTGTCAAGTTTGATGTGTGTAAATTGATGAAGCAACCAAGAGACATGAGAGTGATCGCGGTCATAGATGTGGTTGAGGAAGCCCCTGCGGAGTTGCATATTGAGGAGAAGGGTCCTGTCGAGACCCTAGCTGTTACAAGAAAGAGGTTGCGATTGCAAGAAGGGAAACAGGTCGAGAAAAGCGGTGAAAACAAATCAAGAAAGAGAAAACACTGCAAGAAAATCAGCAAAGAAAGAGTAAAGAAGTTTCCGCGACTGGCTGCGGAGCAGATAAAAGAGGAAGTTGGAGCTCAACGAGATGGGGTAGCTGGCACCTATTCCATCAATTTCGCCTGCTTTGGAGACCCTGGCGGTCTCCAACATCATGCCAAACTCTGAGCCCCATGGACTTCACAGGTATTCCTTACTCTCACAGTTTTAGTTTTCACATGTATGCATTGGGGACAATGCATGAGTCTAAGTTGAGGGTGTTGGGTTACCTGTGAGTCTTTCACCACCGAGGGTTTTTGTTGCCGTGTTTCTTTTCCCTCCGGTGTGCTATCTAGTAGAACCAGCACGTTTAGGTTGTCGTTTAAATTTTAGTTGTTTTTTTTAGTGTCTATAGCAAGGCAAGGCGTTTTTGTTGAAAAATGGACTAAAAGGAGCCCCCTCTGAAAAGAGTTGATTTTGTACTTATGTTTGAAACGATTGACTGTCTGTATCCTTGAATGTCATTGTGTGGTTATGATTGGAATAAGTATGCTTAAGCCGAGTTGTTGTCTTGATAGTTGGTAGTGGTAGGGTTCTTGGTGCCAAGTGTGTGTGAGCATATTGTTATAAATTCTTACTCTGTGCATGCATCTAGAACTTGCCCGGTCTATTTTGTTAAGTTTGAAGTTGGTTGCTTAGGAAAGGATCGCAGGCCCTTTTTGTGTGCAGTCCACCTAGCCTATAAGACTGTCCAAATGTAAATAATCCTTTTGATCCCTATTTGAGCCATAATTGACCCTGTTCTTTCAATAACCAGTCACCGTTCCTTGTTTAAACTTTGAATCACTATTTTGGCCCTGGTCCTTCCTTGGACATCGTGCACCTCAACTCAGGCAATTAGCCTAAGTTGAGGGTGGCTACTACAGAGGTAAATAATAAGAAAATTAGGATGGATAAGATTGGTTGTGAATAGAATGAAAATTCCGGGTGTGTGTCTAAGAAAAGAAAGAAAAAGAAACGAAAAGGAGATGTAAAAGAACGAAAAAGAAATAAAAAGAGTTGTCAAAATAAAGAGGCTGCACCTGTAGCGAGAAACAAGGGAATAAAGAGCTGAATAAGGATGGACAAAGTAAAGTTATGTGGAAATAGTAGGTCGGTGATGCCAAGGAGGGTTTAGTCACTATTCCCCAAACGTATCCTACCTACACCCGAAGCCTCATTACAAGCCAAAACAAGTCCTGTAGTGATCCCGAGCAGCTTTCTAAAGAACTGAAATAGAATAGTAAGGGCAAGCCTATGGCATCGCATGTGCATTGTTTGAAATCGTTTGTGAGTGCGAGCGTCTTACCTAGTCCTAAATGTTGTGGGACTTCATTGTGGTGAGGGCACCAAGATGTCTGTATTGTCTATTGACTGTTAGGATAGCTGCGCGTGTGTATGCATAATATTCTATCATATCGGAATGACATGTTTGGATCTATGCAAGTTAACACTTCATACATTTGTGTGCTACTAGGGAGCTTGATTTAAAATTGAGTAAGCATTGAATGACCATGAGTTGCTAGAGACACGAGTTTGTTGTCTTAGTTGAGTCGTCTTATTGTTTTTGTGTCATGTTGCTTGAGGACAAGCGAACGTTTTAAGTTGAGGGTGTTGATGTGCCGCCATTCTACGACACTTTCGACGCCTCTAAACTAAGAACAATCGTACGTTTTCAAGCAACCGTCGTCGTTTTTGATGGTTTTATGTTATGTTTTCAGGAAAGGGAGACAAACATGGGAACGGAAGGAAATACGAGCAAAACGACATTCTGGATAAGAGTGACGGCCTGAGTGACGGCCAGTCACCAAGGTGACGGTCCGTCACAGAGACCGTCAAGTTGAGGCAGCACCACTGCCTAGTGGTGACGGCCACCGTGATGGTCCGTCACCAAGGTGACGGTCCTTCGCCCAAACCGTCAAGTTGAACCAGTGCGCGACGCGGATTCCGAACGTTTTTGGGTTTATTTCCTGGACTCCTATAAATAACCTATGTTAGGTTTATTTTAATTATTATTCACCCAATAGTTTTAGGAGATTTTTAGTCTATTTTAGAGCGAGAATTTGAGAGCAAGAAACACGTTTCTTCTTCTTGAAATCGTGTTCTTGAATTGTTCTGGGGATCTTGGTTTCTTGTTCTTGGATAATTGAAGATTGTTTTCATTATATTGTAAGAATCTTTTTCTCTTTATTATGAATGCGATTCTCTTCTCTTTTCTCAAAGCATGATTAACTAACTTCCCATAACTAGGGTTGTGGGAGCCATGGCAAACGTAGCGATATAGATTTCGGGTAGCGTCGGGTTCAATATTTGTGATTGTCACGTTGTTAATCATTCATTCTTCACATTTTCTAGTGGTTGCAAACATTAGAACATGCCTAGGTTCAATTTGCTTGAGAAAAGAAAATAAAACCGGGAAATTTGGTTAATAACGAGGATTCGAGACTACCAACTCTCGTCTTAAGATTAATGTTGTAACTAGATTAATCTATTTGATGTTTAGGATTGAAATATAAAAAGCTCTCCTTTTCAAGTTCGAGAGAATTGAAAAGGAAATTCGTCTATTTGGTTGAGAAACGTTTAGATGATACCATTAATTCAATCACATCGTGACATGCATATAAGAAAGAACCCGGTTAAGCTTGAATCGACATTGTTACAACGCCATGGTGAACACTTCCCTAGTTCTCTCTCATATTGATTTCACTCATACGTTATTATTTGCTTTTGTTCACGTTTTGATCACGCAAACCCCCCTATTTACCGGAAAATATTGATTACTAGTCATCTACTTCACTAACGACTTAATTCGCACCTTATTCCCTGTGGGATCGACCCCAACCTCTGTTGGGTTCTATATTTGACAGACGACCGCTTACGCTTCTTAATTTGAGGTGTAGTTTGGGCGTTATCAAATTTTGGCACCGTTGCCGGGGAATACGGTTGTTTATTAAGTTTGGTGTGTTTATTTGACTCTTAGTCATATTTCCTGCTTTTATTTTTATTTGTTGTTTTTGTTTTTTTTCAGGGTACATAGTTGTGCATGCCAAGTACCTGAGGCTCGGTTGAACCAATATTACCCTACGACCCCGAGCTTGCAAGAACGATAAGGCGAAACATGAATGAGCAACAACAAGAGGTAGCGAGACTCGCCGCAGCTCAGCAGGCCCAACAACGTTTGAATGCTGGTGGTCTTGAGGTCGACATAGAGTTGAATGACGAGGAGGTCGACTTAGATGAAGTTGGGGCCACGGGCACTATTGCGTTTCCTCCGCTAGCACCCGGGGCCAAGTTCAACATCACTAGCACAATGATTCAGCTGTTGAATTTGAGAGGAGTGTTCCATGGTGTTGCTAGTGACAATCCAAACTGGCACCTGATGAATTTTGTGGGTATCTGCAAGTCGTTCGAATTGCCTAGAGTAAGTCAGACAGCAATCAGGCTCAGGTTGTTTCCGTTGTCTCTGTCTGATGAGGTAGCGTTATGGTTGACAGAGCTGACCCCTGGCTCTATCACAACTTGGGGAGAGTTGAAAGGAGCTTTCCTAGAAAGGTTCCTTCCTCCCTGTAGGATGATACAGTTGAGGGATGAGATTAGCAATTTCAGGCAACAACCTCACGAAGCTTTACATGAGACTTGGTTATGGTTCAAGAAGAAGCTGACACAATGCCCGAACCATCAGCTTACCGACAACTTTTTGATGCAGACATTCTACAGGGCACTGAATTGGGCTACTAAGCCGACATTGAACAACACAGCAGGTGGAGAATTCATGGGTCTTACTTTTGTTGAGGCCACAACTACTTTGGACAGGCTCACCAAAACCAACAGGGCCTGGCATACACGGGATTCAGAGGTAGCAGCTAGCACTTATGCAGTTGGTGTGTCAGCAGAGCAGCGCAGGAAAGAGGAAGAACGAGACCACGACATGGCCCATCTAAAAACGCAAATGGACCTGCTGACCAAGCATTTGATGTCAGGGGGTATTGAGAAGGTGAAAGTTGTGGGTTCCCAAGGTAGAGCAGCAGAGTTTGAATCTGATGAGGAGGCTAATTATTTGGGTGGTTTCCAGGCCAACGGCCAAGGAAACCAAGGTCGGAACTATCAGAAGGACAACTACTATGAAAAAGCTGGCTACAGAGATCGTGACCAAGGAAACTGGAGGAATAACACTGATAGAGGTGGGTTGTATGTACCACCTGGTAATCGGGATAGAGCTAGCACCGAGACAGGGATGTCTAAATTGGAGAACATGATGGTGAAGATGCTGCTAAAGGTGGAATCTACTGACTCCGCGGTAAAGGAGATGAGGACCGAACTATCAACAATGAGTCAGGTAGTGGATTCACATTCCACCTCGATCAAGCAGTTAGAGCAATAAGTGGGTCAGATCTCGGCGGCTCTAAATCAAAGGAAGACAGGGACCTTGCCGAGTGACACTATTCAAAACTCGAGGAATGACGCGAGTTGTATGGCGATCACTACAAGAAGCGGTAGAATATTATCGAAATCACATCTGGTAATTCAGACTCAGGATGGTGAGATCGCAGACGACAAGGCGGTAGAGGAGGCTACTCAAAAACCCGTGGATAAAAGCAAGGAAGCTGAAAAACTTCCAACTATGATGCCTCGGCCACCGCCTCCGTTTCCGCAACGTTTGAAGAAGAAAGTGGAAGATGGCAAGTTCCTGAATTTCATGACCATGCTTAAGCAGATATCAATAAACATCCCACTGGTGGAAGCGCTCGAACAAATGCCCGGATATGCCAAGTTCATGAAGGACTTGATTACCAAGAAGAGGTCAGTGAGCGTGGAACCAGAAGATAACCTCCACCACTGCAGTGCTATTTCCTCAAGATCGTTAGTGGACAAGAAGGAAGATCCAGGTGCTTTTACTGTTCCCTGTACTATCGGGAAGCTCAACTTCGGAAAAGCATTATGTGATCTTGGTGCTAGCATCAACTTGATGCCACTAGCAATCTATAAACAATTGGGTTTGGGAGCTCCCAAACCAACGACCATGAGGGTGCTAATGGCTGACCGTTCAGTGAAGCGACCGGTGGGAATATTTTCTGATGTACTAGTAAAGGTTGGTAAGCTTATATTCCCAGCTGACTTTGTGATCTTGGATTGCAAAGTGGACTTTGAAGTCCCCATAATCTTGGGACGACCATTGTTGGCCACTGCGAGAGTATTGGTTGACATCGAAAAAAATGAACTGACATTCAGATTAAACAATGAATTTGTCAAGTTTGATGTGTGTAAATTGATGAAGCAACCAAGAGACATGAGAGTGGTCGCGGTCATAGATGTAGTTGAGGAAGCCCCTGCGGAGTTGCATATTGAGGAGAAGGGTCCTGTCGAGACCCTAGCTGTTACAAGAAAGAGGTTGCGATTGCAAGAAGGGAAACAGGTCGAGAAAAGCGGTGAAAACAAATCAAGAAAGAGAAAACACCGCAAGAAAATCAGCAAAGAAAGAGTAAAGAAGTTTCCACGACTGGCTGGGGAGCCGATATAAGAGGAAGTTGGAGCTCAACGAGATGGGGTAGCTGGCACCTATTCCATCAATTTCGCCTGCTTTGGAGACCCTGGCGGTCTCCAGCATCATGCCAAACTCTGAGCCCCATGGACTTCACAGGTATTCCTTTCTCTCACAGTTTTAGTTTTCACATGTATGCATTGGGGACAATGCATGAGTCTAAGTTGAGGGTGTTGGGTTACCTGTGAGTCTTTCACCACCGAGAGTTTTTGTTGCCGTGTTTCTTTTCCCTCCAGTGTGCTATCTAGTAGAACCGGCACGTTTAGGTTGTCGTTTAAATTTTAGTTGTTTTTTTTTAGTGTCTATAGCAAAGCATGGCGTTTTTGTTGAAAAATGGACTAAAAGGAGCCCCCTCTGAAAAGAGTTGATTTTGTACTTATGTTTGAAATGATTGACTGTCTGTATCCTTGAATGTCATTGTGTGGTTATGATTGGAATAAGTATGCTTAAGCCGAGTTGTTGTCTTGATAGTTGGTAGTGGTAGGGTTCTTGGTGCCAAGTGTGTGTGAGCATATTGTTATAAATTCTTACTCTGTGCATGCATCTAGAACTTGCCCGGTCTATTTTGTTAAGTTTGAAGTTGGTTTCTTAGGAAATGATCACAGGCCCTTTTTGTGTGCACTCCACCTAGCCTATAAGACCGTCCAAATGTAAATAATCCCTTTGATCCCTATTTGAGCCATAATTGACCCTGTTCTTTCAATAACCAGTCACCGTTCCTTGTTTAAACTTTGAATCACTATTTTGGCCCTGGTCCTTCCTTGGACATCGTGCACCTCAACTCAGGCAATCAGCCTAAGTTGAGGGTGGCTACTACAGAGGTAAATGATAAGAAAATTAGGATGGATAAGATTGGTTGTGAATAGAATGAAAATTCCGGGTGTGTGACTAAGAAAAGAAAGAAAAAGAAACGAAAAGGAGATGTAAAAGAACGAAAAAGAAATAAAAAGAGTTGTCAAAATAAAGAGGTTGCACGTGTAGCGAGAAACAAGGGAATAAAGAGGTTAATAAGGATGGACAAAGTAAAGTTATGTGGAAATAGTAGGTCGGTGATACCAAGGAGGGTATAGTCACTATTCCCCAAACGTATCCTACCTACACCCGAAGCCTCATTACAAGCCAAAAGAAGTCCTGTAGTGATCCTGAGCGGATTTCTAAAGAACTGAAATAGAATAGTAAGGGCAAGCCTATGGAATCGCATGTGCATTGTTTGAAATCGTTTGTGAGTGCGAGCGTCTTACATAGTCCTAAATGTTGTAGGACTTCTTTGTGGTGAGGGCACCAAGATGTCTGTATTGTCTATTGACTGTTAGGATAGCTGCGCGTGTGTATGCATAATATTCTATCATATCGGAATAACATGTTTGGATCCTTGCAAGTTAACGCTTCATACATTTGTGTGCTACTATGGAGCTTGATTTAAAATTGAATAAGCATTGAATGACCATGAGTTGCTAGAGACACGAGTTTGTTCTCTTAGTTGAGTCGTCTTATTGTTTTTGTGTCATGTTGCTTGAGGACAAGCGAACGTTTTAAGTTGAGGGTGTTGATGTGCCGCCATTCTACGACACTTTCGATGCCTCTAAACTAAGAACAATCGTACATTTTCAAGCAACCGTCGTCGTTTTTGATGGTTTTATGTTATGTTTTCAGGAAAGGGAGATAAACATGGAAACGGAAGGAAATACGAGCAAAACGACATTCTGGATAAGAGTGACGGCCTGAGTGACGGCCAGTCACCAAGGTGACGGTCCGTCACAGAGACCGTCAAGTTGAGGCAGCACCACTGCCTAGTGGTGACGGCCACCGTGACGGTCCGTCACCAAGGTGACGGTCTGTCGCCCAAACCGTCAAGTTGAACCAGTGCGCGACGCGGATTCCGAATGGTTTTGGGTTTATTTCCTGGACTCCTATAAATACCCTATGTTAGGTTTATTTTAATTATTATTCACCCAATAGTTTTAGGAGATTTTTAGTCTATTTTTGAGCGAGAATTTGAGAGCAAGAAACACGTTTCTTCTTCTTGAAATCGTGTTCTTGAATTGTTCTGGGGATCTTGGTTTCTTGTTCTTGGATAATTGAAGATTGTTTTCATTATATTGTAAGAATATTTTTCTCTTTATTATGAATGCGATTCTCTTCTCTTTTCTCAAAGCATGATTAACTAACTTCCCACAACTAGGGTTGTGGGAGCCATGGCAAACGTAGCGATATAGATTTCGGGTAGCGTCGAGTTCAATATTTGTGATTGTCACGTTGTTAATTATTCATTCTTCAAGTTTTCTAGTGGTTGCAAACATTAGAACATGCCTAGGTTCAATTTGCTTGAGTAAAGAAATTAAAACCGGGAAATTTGGTTAATAACGAGGATTCGAGACTACCAACTCTCGTCTTATGATTAATGTTGTAACTAGATTAATCTACTTGATGTTTAGGATTGAAATATAAAAAGCTCGCCTTTTCAAGTTCGAGAGAATTGAAAAGGAAATTCGTCTATTTGGTTGAGAAACATTTAGATGAAACCATTAATTCAATCACATCGTGACATGCATATAAGAAAGAACCCGGTTAAGCTTGAATCGACTATGTTACAACGCCATGGTGAACACTTCCCTAGTTCTCTCTCATATTGATTTCACTCATACATTATTATTTGCTTTTGTTCACGTTTTGATCACGCAAACCCCCCTATTTATCGGAAACTATCGACCATTAGTCATCTAATTCACTAAAGACTTAATTTTCACCTTATTCCCTGTGGGATCGACCCCCACCTCTGTTGGGTTCTATATTTGACAGACGACCGCTTACGCTTCTTAATTTGAGGTGTAGTTTGGGCGTTATCAAATTTTGGCACCGTTGCCGGGGAATACGGTTGTTTATTAAGTTTGGTGTGTTTATTTGACTCTTAGTCATATTTCCTGCTTTTATTTTTATTTGTTTTTTTTTTTCAGGGTACATAGTTGTGCATGCCAAGTACCCGAGGCTCGGGTGAACCAATATTACCCTACGATCCCGAGCTTGCAAGAACGATAAGGCGAAACATGAATGAGCAACAACAAGAGGCAGCGAGACTCGCCGCAGCTCAGCAAGCCCAACAACGTTTGAATGTTGGTGGTCTTGAGGTCGACATAGAGTTGAATGAAGAGGAGGTCGACTTAGATGAAGTTGGGGCCACGGGCGCTATTGCGTTTCCTCCGCTAGCACCCGGGGCCAAGTTCAACATCACTAGCACAATGATTCAGCTGTTGAATTTGAGAGGAGTGTTCCGTGGTGTTGCTGGTGACGATCCAAACCGGCACCTGATGAATTTTGTGGGTATCTGCAAGCGTTCTAATTCCTCCACCTTTGCTTGCCTAAACTCTCGGGGAAAGAACCTATCAAGGAAGGCCCTCTCAAAACACTCCCAAGTCGTGGGGACTGCGTCCCTCACTCTAGTCTCCTTCCATTGCGTGAACTAAATATGAGACACATCCTTGAGTTGATAGGATGCAAGATAAACACAATCAACCCCAACCACTTGCATAACTTCAAAGATATTGTTCACTTCATCAATAAAGTTGAGCTGGTCCTCACTCACTTTTGAACCATAAATTTCAGGTGGGTTCATCCGGACAAAGTCACAATCTCGGGCTGCTACCCCACCTTGAGGATGAATGGGGCAGAAGCCAGCTGATTAACCTGAGTGGCCAAGGTCTGGGCTAGCAAATGGATGGCATTCCTGAACTCCTCATTCGTGACATCGAGAATCAGAACAGGAGGAACATTATTCCGAGTGGCTCGGGAAGGCATTGCACGTCAAGGAGGCATAGTCTGGAACGTACAAGAAAAGGATTAGAGGGACATTAAAGTTAAGTTCTATTGCACGACATGATCATGAAAGAAGTGAAGTTTTCCTAAGACACCTCATAGCTTCCCCCTCATATGTGTGGCATGCTTCACATACATGAAAGAGACTCTACTCTATGCGTTTTTCAGACATTCTAGTACTCTGGAACCTGAGGCTATGATACCAAGTTTGTCACGCCCCGAAGTCACCCCTTGACGTAACACGGGACATGGGACCAAAAGTGCCCCAAGCTAACCCCTTGGTTATGGCATACTCAAGCATAACAATAAATAAGAGCAGAAGCATAATAGAGGAAATCCAAAAGTAGATAACATAATAGGCAAGTCTGGAATCACATAACGATACAAAGTATAGAAAGAACTTCAGATACTGTCTATGTTTGGAAAGCCTCTACATGACGTAAGGAGTTGCTAGGACAAGACCTTAGCTAACTCGAGTACAGAATTAAGAAGCTAACATAACTAGGAACATATACAGTCCTCGACCAAAGAGGACTCACCACCAGCTAATAAGATTTGGCCTGGGAACTCTAGCCATGAGTCTGAGAAGGAACACCTGAATCTACATCATCAAAGGATACATCGCAATATATGCGTCAGTACTATAGAATGTACTGAGTATGAGGGAGATGCATAAATCATGACAAAACAGTTTAAAACATGCTTAAAGTGATTCATCACATAAAGAAAAAGACATGAACAAGTAATAAGATAAGAAGCATAAGTCATGAAAAGGTTTAAGTTTCAAATATAAGGTCATATAACTTCATAGCGTAAAATAAGCATGCATGAGTTTCTCTTAACCGACATTAAACTATGCTGAGCTACATGGAGTTCAGTGTCTTGCACCCATACTGAAAGAGTTATCCTAACTGGCCAAGGTTAGAACCATTTCATACCAGGATCCTATCATCATAAGCCTCAAAAGGGCAACCTACGGTCGCACATAGTTTTGGGACTAAGGGTACTTTCACGCGGTCCAACTCAGTGCTAAATACTACTTCCAAAACATATATATACATGACATGAGCTCACATACATATGACATATCAAATGCCAAACTTATTCATACTTGTTCATAATATCTTCATACCCTGGATCATCATACTACTCATGAATTAGGGTTTTGTAATTGATTAATGAGCATTGATGGAATATCAAGTGTCTTATATTGCATCATACTTCATAACATTGGAAAACTTGCATACTTCATGACTTGTAAAATTTGTATGGCTCTAGTTCAATTTTCATAAAACATATACTTTCATAGAATCGTAGGAACTAGGCATGCACATGCTTGAAAATCCATAAGGAACATGCTTATAATAACCTACTTTACTCAAATCAACTTTATACATGTAGAGATTTCCATGGTTAAACTTCAATTCATGAAATAAGAGTTAACATGCAAAAACCCATGTTAAATCATGCGATTTTAATAGTAATTTCATACTCAAATCATAAGAAGGTCATATTTGGCAAAACCCATAATAATTGGATATGAACCATAATTTGAAGATCATGAAATCAAAATTTGAATTAGGGGTTTTGGAACAAAGGTGAAAGGAACCCATTATTGATTACCCACATACCTTGATTGAAGATGACCCACTTGAATTGGAAAGACTTAGGAGTCTTGAACTTGGAGCTTGAGACCTTGATCTTGGGGGGTTCTTTTCCTTTTTTTGAGAAGAGTGAAGTAATGAGAAGAAACTTAGGCTAATAAGGGTGAAAACCCTACTTGAAATAGCCAAAATGACCTCACTTAGGAGTTAAAACGGTGGGAAATGACCAAAATATCCCCGGGGCTTAATTTAGAAAAAAATGTTAGAAAGTGTCAGCTTTAGGTTCTACGGGTTGGTTCCATGGGTCATCATTTTAATCACGACTCATAGTTCCAACTCGTGGAACCTGGTCGACTAGACAGTCTACAGAAACATTTCTATAGGTCAACAGGACAGACCCGTAGAACAAATGATGGGTCGTCATTTGGAGTCATCATTTATAGGGACTCAGCTGATCTCTGGGTCAAACAACGACTCAAAATGATGGGTCGTTGTTCAGACGATGAGTCATCAAACTAAGTTATGGAACCTGGGTGAGTTACTATCCCTCTGATCTATGTTCCACGAGTGGACAGGATAGACCCGTGGTTTGAACCACGGTCTGTGGAACTCACTCGTGGTTCCAGAACAGAGGCTGGACCACACAGACAGGAACCACGGTTTCATTCCATGACCCATGGTTCATACCACGGTCCGTGGTTTGGACCCGTCATTCCTGAAACATGAAATTTTCTAAGGTTTTTAACTTAGATAGGTGGCTTAATTTCCTGGGTGTTAGAAGTTTAGTGTGTGCCTAACAAGGGTTGAATCACTATGGTTCAAAATGCAAGAATGAGTTGATTCTGATGATGCCAATCATAGGCTGTCATGTATGCATGGACTACAAGAAGCTGAATGCTTAGATCGAGAAAGATTATTTTCTAATGCTATTCATGGATCAAATGTTAGACCATCTTAACGGTAGAGAATGGTATTATTTTTTGATAGTTATTCAGGATACAATCAGATTTTGATTGCTCCTAAAGACCAAGAGATTACCACTTTCACCTACCCATATGGGACGTTCATATTCAAGAGGATACCATTCAGGTTATGTAATATACCATTGACCTTTCGGTGATATATGATGTCGATTTTCTCATACATGGTGGAGTACACTATTAAGGTGTTTATGGATGACTTTTTTGTGGTAGGTGACTCTTTTGATTAGTGTTTAGACTATTTGAGTTGTGTGCTCAAGAGATATGAAGAATTCAACTTGGTGTTGAATTGGAAGAAGTGTCACTTCATGGTTAAAGAATGTATAGTTCTTGGCCATAGGATCTCCAAGACGGGTATTGAGGTTGACAAAGCAAAGATTGAGGTGATTAAGAAATTACCTACTCTACTCTCTATTAAGGGTATTTGAAGCTTTTTAAGGGCATGCTGGTTTTTATCGTCGGTTCATAAAGGACTTCTCTAAAATTGCATATCCCTTGTGAAAGTTGTTGGAGAAAGATGTGAAGTTTGTTTTTGATGATGCATGTCTGAAGGAATTTGAATGCCTCAAATAATGGTTGATCTCAGCACCCATTATTTTTATGCCCGACTAGTCCCAGCTGTTTGAGGTTATGTGTGATGCTAGTGGAGTGGCACTAGGATCAATTCTAGGGCAGAGACATGAAAGAATTCTCCATTTGATATACTATGCTAGCGAAGCACCTAATGCTACCCAAAAGAAACTATACTATGACATAACAAGAGTTGCTTGTTGTGGTCTTTGCATTTTAAAAGTTCATATATTATTTGGTTGGCACCAAGGTGATTGTGCACACTGACCACGCATCTCTTAGGTACCTTATAGATTAGAAGGATGTAAAATCTAGATTAATTTGGTGGGTACTTCTACTGGAAGAATTGGACTTTGAACTAAAAGACTAAAAAGGGACTGAGAATCAGGTAGCTGACCACTAGTCTAGATTGGAGGAAGAGGCAATGGTGAAGCTGAAAGAAGAGCTCGAAATTGATGATACCTTCCCATATGAGCAAGTGTTGGCTGCATCCCAAGATTTGATGCCATGGTTTGCAGACTTTGCCAACTATTTAGTGAGTGATGTGGTGCCTCCTGAATTATCCGTCCATAAGCGAAGGATGTTTATGTTAGATGTTAAGAAGTTCTTCTAAGAGGAGCCATTCCTATTTTGTGTATGTACTGATACAATGATTCGTAGATGCGTGCATGAGGCAGAGATGTTGGATATATTGGAGGTAGGTCATTCATCCCCTGTTTGGGGACATTATAGTGGCATCCAGACAACCCATAAGATCTTGCAATGCGGGTACAATTGGCCTATTCTTTATCAGAATTCACATGATTATGCAAAATCTTGTGATCGATGTCAAAGGGAAGGTGACATATCAAGGAAAAATCAACTTCCTCCCACTCCCATTCTTGTGGTTGAACTGCTTGATGTGTGGGGCATTGACTTCATGGGCCCTTTTATGAGTTCAAATAAGATAAAGTATATATTTGTGGTTGTTGACTATGTATCTAAGTGGGTTGAGAAGGTTGCACTTCCCAATAATGAAGGTAAGAGTGTCACAGTGTTCTTAAAGTTGAACATCTTTTCCAGGTTTGGTACTCCAAGGTCAATCATCAGTGATGGATGTTCACACTTTTGTAATCGGTTGTTTCGAAACCTACTTGACACATATGGAGTGAAGCATAATATGGAAACACCTTATCATCCGTAGACTAGTGGGAAAGTGGAGGTTTCCAATCATGAAATAAAGACCATCCTTGCAAAGACTGTGAATATACATAGAACAGATTGGTCTAGGAAATTTGATGATGATTTGTGGGCGTACTAGACTTCTTACAAGACCCCAATAGGTATGTCGCCATATCAGCTTATGTTTTGAAAGTCATGTTATCTACCTGTGGAGCTTGATCATAAAGCCATGTGTATGCTTAAGAAGTTAAACTTGAATTTGTGTGACACATCCTATCAGTGGCTCGATTAGTTAAATGAATTAGATGAGTTCCATCTAAAAGCTTATGAGAGTTCAACCTTGTACAAGGAAAAGATGAAGATGTACCATGACCGGACGATTGAAAAGAAAGATTTTGCACCGGGTGATTTGGTTATGTTGTTCTACTCTAGATTTTGCTTGTTTTCTAGCAAGCTGAATTCTAAATGGATGGGATTGTTTCAAGTGGTACAAGTGTTCCCACATGGTGCAATAGAGCTTGAAAACTATGAAGTCTGAGTAACCAAGTAACCTGTGTTATTCCGCAACGTTAAATCAGACGTTGCATGGGAGGCAACCCATGCAGGTAACTGAATGAAGTCTGAGTAGTTAAGTGACCTACATCATGCTGTGACATTAAATTAGGAATTGTTTGGACGGCAACCCATGATTAACGTTTGCTGAAGTGTGCAAGTAAACCATGATGAAATGGATCAACAAAATATGCAAGTGCAGGGAAAAGGATGCCACTGTAGAATTTCTTAGAAACTATGGTTTGGTTAACCAGCCATGAACCAGTTCAATGATCAGTGGACCAATTCGTGGTTTTCAGCCTAATATATTAGGCCTCTGACGAATTACCATGAATGAAAAGACGGTTCATACTTTTGAAAGACAGAAAGTGAAGTCATCCGTGGTTTTTGGCAGCAGGTAAACAGTGACTAAAGATCCACGAGTGGAGTAACAGTCAATTTTTTGATTTGATTGACCATTGTTTTTACCCGTGGATCCTAGATACAATACATAGCCGGGTTAAATTTTTTTAATTAATTATCCCCGCTCTGACTCAGTTCCCTTTCCCCTTTAACTCGATAACCCTAAGAGGAAAAACTGTCTTGTTTAAAAGGAAATAGAATCAATTTCTCAAATTATTTAATCTAATTACTCCCACCATCACTACTAATAAAATTACAACTCCTCAACATCTTCACCCGACCAAAATGATCACTCCATCGCCTCTTGCACACACACGAACATCACAGAAAGCATAGTACACTCTCTTCTTTTTTCAACTTGGTGCTGAATTGGAAGAAGTGTCACTTCATGGTTAAAGAAGGTATAGTTCTTAATCATAGGATCTCCAAGACGGGTATTGAGGTTGACAAAGCAAATATTGAGGTGATTAAGAAATTACCTCCTCTATTTTTTATTAAGGGTATTTGAAGCTTTTTAGGGGCATGTTAGTTTTTATCGAAGGTTCATAAAGGACTTCTCTAAAATTCCACATCCCTTGTAAAAGTTGTTGGAGAAGGATGTGAAGTTTGTTTTTGATGATGCATGTCTGAAGTAATTTGAATGCCTCAAATAATGGTTGATCTCAGCACCCATTATTTTTATGCCTGACTGGTCCCAGCTGTTTGAGGTTATGTGTGATGCTAGTGGAGTGGCACTAGGATCAATTATAGGGCAGAGACATGAAACAATTCTCCATTTGATATACTACGCTAGCGAAGCACCTAATGCTACCCAAAAGAAACTACATAACCAATACCACTCGACTTAAGAAAGAACCTCGATCTATGGAACATAACCACCGGTATCACCTCAAACCACCACAAGAACCTCTAGCAAATGCTAGATAACATCCTAGGCAACAACCATCCAGGACAGCTAGAAAAATAAGACTCAACACAAGTCTAGAACCATAATCAAATAGGAAACGAGGCTAACAAGACCTGCCCACAAGCTACAACATTGGGAAATCACCTCTCAAGGATATCTCACCCCATCCACTACTAATGAATAATCTACCAAGAAATTAAAAATGTAAAAACTACAACTCAAGTGGTAAAAGAACTTAACAAGGAATACAGGTAGGCATGTAAGAATATACATAAAGAAGTGGTAGATTCGCAATGCAAACAACACTAGCACTAGTAGAAAGTAAACAAAGTTGTACCTATCGTAACGATATCGATAACCTCTACCAAGAGCAGAGGAGAATGAAGATTGGAGAAGGAACTTAGGCTAATGAGGGTTAAAATCCTACTTGAAATAGTCAAAACGACATCATTAAGGAGTTAAGAGGGTGGGTAATGACTAAAATACCCATAGGATTTAATTACAAAAAAGCTTGAAAATGGGCGGGCTTCAGGAATCACGGGTCGGTTCTACTATCGTTTGAACCACGACTTCCCAAGAAGTTGGTTTCTTCCATTTATGGCACTAAGCATGATCCTAAGAGTCTCATTTGGTACTTCAAATCTTCCAACCCTATGAAGGCGACAAGAAGTCTTGAACATCCAAGGACACTCCATAAACACTTAAGAAACATAGAATCCACAAGTTGTGGCTCACACAACTTAAGTACGAGTGTGTCAAACAAGGATGCAAGTATATAGTTAACACCCAAAGTAGGGAATGACACATTTGCCCTAGGCATCACAAGCATGTCCCTTAAAGGTTTATGAAAAATATTTTTGTTACGATATAATTGTATATGTATTTATTTTATAAGGTTTTTTATACATTGTAATATTTTAACGGAGATAGTAAATTTAGTTATGTTGAAAATTATTATTATAATATAGTAGGTTTTATTTGAAATGATTTTCTATTAATTATGGTATATTCAAAAAGCTATATTTATTTTACCACGAACTTATGCAATACCCGAACACTTACGTAGTGGAATGGAATTAATTGTGTGGTGCCACTCTACTTCCACGTGGAAGTGAAGTGGAATGTGCAGCAATTAGTGTAACTATAGGTGGCATCTAATTAATGCCGTGAATTTTTGGTTAATTAATTAATTGATTAATTAATGTGTAAGACATTCTCTTTGTTCAACATTTGTTCTGATTAATTAATGTGTAAGACATTCTCTTTGTTCAACATTTGTTCATGATACATATATATTAATCAACTTCTGTTCGTCATAATTTGATTACGAGGTGCAATTTTATAAACTCTTCAGTATATGTATATACTTACACCCACGAGTGAGGGAAATTGTGGGGAAGAAATTATATTTTGATGTTATGTTTAATTTCGGAAAGGAAATCAATTATCTACGTCAAGTTATTCAAGCCCGAGTTCAAGTTTGATTTCATTTCGGAGCTTCTTTTCGGAGAGGTTCGAGCTTGTCATCGAACGACAGGTAGGTTACGGTTTATTTTCCCTAGACTCCGTATATATAGGATAAAATTGTATTAATGGGCATCCTTGGGTTGGATTATTAGGTTGGTACCACAGACCTCGACCGCTTTATTCATGTCCGCCTACTTTTGTTCCTCCATTGTTTGTAGTACTTGCCGATATATTTTATTTACCCTTGTGGTCCTGTGAGACCTTGTTGACTCTGGAACATAGAAGGTGGGATTTTGGGAATGTCCGCGAGTCCCTGACATAAAATTATCCTTCTAGTCTGGTTATGCTTGCTGAGTAGTTGTGGGCCTGTGCAGGGTCGATAGGTTGATTGTGAGCTGCTGGGAAGCTATTGTGTTTGATCATACCATTTCCATGCATATAAAGAGGTTTTATCCATGTTTTACTATGGTTTGGGCTTCGGGCCTACTGACACTATTTTCTAAACCTTGCATGGCCCAGGGGGCCCATTTTTTATGGAAATAATTTGGAAATGGTTTGATTTAACTTGTGAATATTCTTGGGTAAAAGAAAGTAAAATTATGTTTTAAAAACACCAGTTTTACGATTAATGCTAGACTCGGCAGGGCCGGGGTGCTAGTTGAGTTTTCTCACTACTTGAGATGATTTTTAGCCTCGGTCGGACCGAGCACCTGAGATGACTTTCTACTGTTTAGACCCGGTTATGCCCGGGAACCCTTGGAGGGATTTTTGAGATATTTTCTTACTACTTTAGTCCTGGACAGGGTCTGGGCATGCATATTCGAGACTGGGTGTCTATCTTGAACCCGGACTTGCTTCCAGACGACATGTTTTGATACTGAGTTTTAGTATGGGGTCTGGGACCTCCATGGATGAACCTTCTTCATAGTATCATGAACTTAATCTAGACCAATCAAAGCTGCATCACCTACCTCAAATCAACAAATATGAGATCTACACCTTCGCCCATAAAGTGCCTCAAAAAGAGCCATTTGGATGCTAGAATGAAAGTTGTTGTTGTAGGAAAACTCCATAAGAGGTAAGTCATCATCCCAACTACCTTTGAAATCAATCACTCATCAATGGAGGTTTGCAAAAGGAGAAGGAAGAACTTTGGAGAAGAAGGAGACTTCCCAAACGATAAGGGAGAGATAAAATCTGACAACTTCATGAAATCCTCAAGACTAGGAATCGATGGGAGCAAATTAGTTGTGAGAAATATGAGTTTAGAGTTGTGAAACTGTAAGAATCAAAGCTGGAAAACAAAGAGGGGTAAGAGTTTATATTGCTGGAATGCAGGCAAACGCTATCGCGCTAAAGGAGCACTATAGCGCTAGAGGAAGGCAGGCATTGAGTTGCCATCGCGCTAGCTGGCTGGTAGGCGCTGGGGCGCTAACGCACTGGCACAAGCCATTGGTGCTGATGGCACATAGAGGCTAGCGCGATCATGTTGTACAACAACTCCCTGGAGGACTATGCCTCATCATCATCATCTACCGTCTTTTCACTAGGGAATGCACCACCCTTTCGAGAGTGTATTGTAACTGTGGAGTACCTGAGAACCTGCTGAAATTTTGGGTTCTCATCATCATCTATCTCTGCATTCTTATCACCAGGAAGCGCACCCTCATCATCTGCGAAAGATGCAAATAAGTCATCCATGGGCCCATGAGTGTGATGGGGTAGAGGTAAGTTGCTCAAATCTGCCTCCTCAATTGGAGCTTTGCCTTTTGCCTTAGTCACATCCTTCTGGATCTCCTTCATAGGCCCCTCAATAGAGTCCACCCTTTTGCATAGATTGGTGACACTGTCTACCACTCCCTTTATGGCATTCCTAATAGCTATTTCGATTAACCCGAGCAACTTGAGCGTCAAATTATTTAGCTGCCTCTCATGACTATAGGTTTTTTCCACCATATCTTGGAGTCCACTCTTTATCAAAGGCCCTTGGGATGTGGTAGATATGTGGGTATGTGCCTCAAAAGTAGCCCGAGAAGGAGAGGAGACATTTGCTTTAGAATCCAAGTCATCAACCTCAACTTCGTCCAAGTACTCAGTCTTGTGCCTCTTAAACCTGGGAGCATCCCTGACTTTCTTCCTATCAAAATCAATCATCCCTATAGCATGTGTAAGTTTGTCATAGCTGAGGAGGGGGACATCGTCTTTAGCACAAATTTTAGTAATGAGCACTTGGAAAGGGAAAGAATCACTTCCCTTATGAGTTTTCCTCCTTATCACCATAGCCGCTATCTCCCCAAAGTTGACATGCTCGCCCATCATAATAGCAACTACCAGAATAGCCACTTCCTGAGTTTTCTTCTAATTATTCTATAAGGGAAGGAAATGGATGCAAACAAGGTCATACCAAAGACGAGCCTTGATGACCAAGGACCTCCTTAGAATATCACCCCCCCCATAGTGGACCAAATAGGGACTTCATGAGCAATAACATGGGTTGTTTCATGATATGGCTTTTGCTTGGCAGTTAACCTAGCCAAGAGTGTAGGGACAAGCTCAATTGGGTGACTCTGATAGCTGACATTGATGGCAGCTGGGGTGATAGAAACACTCTTGCCAGGATGACAACTGAATCCAAGTTAAGGAACCTCTCCACATTCTCCTTATAGCCCTTGGAGTCTTGCTTGGCTTGATAAGCAGCAAAGAACTCTCGAACTATTTCCTTGTAGTACCCCCCAGGTACATCTTAGAAAGGTTTCCACTCGAGGTCGGCAAACTATTTGTGGATGTTAGGTAGATCCTCCCCGACAGCATCCAAGTTGAAACTTTTCTCCTTATTGAAGGTTGTATCCCTATCCCGGTTATAGATGGCCTTTTGACCTTCAACCCTAAGGTGAATTTTCACCTCTTCAGAAGCTGATGGTTTATTTGGTTGGCGCCATATGTTTCCTCTGCTAGAAGACATAATTTGCACATGGTGATTTTGAGTCCAAAAATAAAAGCAAAAAAATCTTTTTGTATTTTTGAAAGAGAAAAAGATTAAAAAGAAGTTAACTAACTACAAAGAACGGAATGCAAAGAAGTAGAAAAACAAAGTAGGTGACTGATGGATCATGCGAACTACGTGCGAAATGCACAAGGCATAGTGCGCGTCGCACGTGATATCACATGAGCTAATAGAAACCTACAGGGAATTATGCACTGAGATGCAAAGCTTGTGCAGACTGCACAAGCCAGAGTGCACGTTACATGATGCTCCGCCCCTCCGACCAGTGAAATGGAAGCACTTTTTAAACAAGGTGCGGTGCCTTGTGCATTTTACACATCAAGATCAACGCATCACATGCAAAAGGCACAAGGAAACTATTGGAATTTTTGGTTCCTTGTGTTCTTGTGAATTACGCATGTGATTTGTAGAGCAAGATTTGCACTAAGCACTTAGCACCGAGAAGCAAATCAACACTTAAGCAATTTAACCAATAGGGCCAAACATTATATGACCCAACCAAATCATCCGGGTATTCATACTTCCCTAGAATCCATTATCACCATTCAAAACAAAAGAAGAATACAATGACTTCTCTTAAGAAGGACGTTACCCCTTCAATCATTGGGAATATCAAGCCTTCAATTGTTTACTATTAGGCATATTCATTCAACAACAATTCTTAGCTCCCCACACAAGATCATACACCCAATAAAATATTCAACATAGAATTTGGATATAAGAGTAGTAACAAATTTTTCAGCCCTAATCACTAATTTTCAACCAGAACCACATGAAGACGACGATTTGCCCTTAAGAATGACATCACCCAATCTATCATAGGGCCAAATCATGCATTAATCACAAGTGGGTTACTCAGACTTCACCCCAAAAATAGAGTTTCAAGGCTAAAAACTACTACAATCAACATGCATTATCACAATTTCAAGTTCTACCAAGTTAATCCTCAGCAAAATCCACAATACAATTCAAAATTGGGGACCCAAAATTTTTGGATCTCACCCAAAATCAACATGAAAATTCTAAGAGGAGCATGCTTAACAATATGAGTTCTAAATCATCATAATAGCAAGTATTTATCATTGCTGAACTTACCACAAGTGAAGATTAAGCGAAGGGAAGCAAAGATCAAAGCTTTTCAAGGTACAACAATGGAGACCCATGATTTTTCCCCGAGAATCGACGGTTGTGGTGACAAGCAGCAGTGGTGGAGGAGTTTAAGAAAGGGGAGAAGAAGGTTTTGTGAAAGTTTGAGGGATTTATGGAGGATTTTGAGAGAGAATTGAGAGAGTTATGGGAGAAATATGGGAGAAGAGGGTGAAGGTGGCGGTTTAAAAAGAGAAGAATGAAGAAGAAAAGTCACTGGGTCGATCTCCAGGTCGGGTCGATCAATGGGTAGGTAAACAAAACATTTAAAACTTACCTTGGTGCGCCACGATGTGTGATTTGTACAAGCCCTTATATCGACCACATGTTGCTTTGCATCTCATCTTTTTCATTCCCAACTTGGCCCAAATTTCTGTTATGGTGTGCGATGGAGGTGCGATGCGCACATGGGCTTGTGTTGAACACACAGCCCAGTGCATGTCACTTTCAACTCAACATTTTTCTTCTAGTTCTCTGCTTTGGGATGCATTGGACCATACGGCATGCATAATGGCTTGTGCGAACTGGACGGTCCTCCGCACGCTCAATTTTTTCCCTGTTTTCCACTTGTCCATTTTTCTTGTCCTTGCATTCCAAAAACAAACCAAAAACAACAAAAACGTAATGAAAAAAAAAGTGAAAAAACATGGGTTTACTCCCAAGAAGTGCTTGATTTTATGTCGTGGTTCGATGATAGTACGTTAAACCTTAGTCGTTGTCGGATAGCATGTCAATTTGGTTGGCGTGGTCCCACCCCAAGAAGGGAAATTGCTCTTTCAACATCCTAAAAACATATTCTTATTGTCGACTAAGCAACTCTTCAAACTTGGGCATCTTACCCATTTCACACTCCTCAAGGTCATGATCAAGCTTACCTTCAACATCTATCACCGAGACAACCCACAATTCATCCGGAGGCTTTGTGAGTTGCATATGTTGAATGTCACTACCTTTCTTCCAACTCAAAATTTGAGTCCACCGAGTTTAACATCCATAAGTGCTCTCCCCGTAGCCAATAACGGTCGCCTCAATATAATGGGCACCTCAACATCTACTTCACAATCCAAGATCATGATGTCCGCTAGGAGAATAAACTTGTCCTCCTCAATATCAATAGCCACTTGGCGAGGAGATTCTACCTCCTCCCTCTCATCATCAATATCAACATCTACCGGGACATTGGGTGTACCAAGCTTCACCCCAACTTCTGATTCTACAACATCTTTATCACACGGAGCCTCTTCTTCATTGACACATAGCTCCATAATAGGGTCAACACTAGGCTTCTTCACTATAATAGCTAGCTTCTCCGTAACATCCACAACGGGATTTTCCACCACACCACTCGTTCTTCCGCTTCTAATAATAATATCCATAACATGCGCATCATTTTTAGGATTGGTTGTAGTGTCACTAGGGAGTGTTCCATTCATTCTAGGATTCATTTAAGTAGATATATGGTTCATTTGAGCTTCAAGATGCTTGATTAAGGCTGAATGAGAGCTTACGATTTGATAAAATGTTGAAACTTTGCTTTAAGCTTACTAACCCTGGTATTTGTAGTTTCTACCTTCTTCCACACCAAGGACAACATGTACTCAATCTTTGAGTGCCCGGGATTGCTTGTGTTGGGTTTATATAAAGAATCCAACTTGTTTGGAGGTATGTAATGATTTGATCCCTCTAATTTCTATCTCATTCCTTGTCCCTATTTCAACCTTGATTCTCATCCTTCGGGCGATAATACCCGGGATAAGAACCCGCTGACAAATAACAAAGTTTACCATCCACGATGGTCATTAGCTCATCATCACTAGCCTTGATCTCCGGTGTACTCACAATATTCATGGTCTTGGCACTTCCGGCCCCAATCATATGCTTGGCTAAGAGGTCTATTTGCATCATCAAGCCTCCCTGAGGTACCTCTCTTCATCCTTTCTTCATCCTTTCTCCGCATCTCATTAGTCAAAATAGATATGGTACCTCCTGAGGTAGGAATGTCAGCCTCCCTTGTGTTCCAAACTTGGTTAGTCTTTGTCATTCTCTCTAGAAGGCCGAGGCGAGAGGAAATTATTAGTCCATGAAGGTACCACCCCGAGGTTGTTGGCCACAGACTTATTCATTAAGTTCAAAGCTCTATAAAAGCTTTATAGCAAGACATCATCCGGAAGCCCGTGGTTGGGACACAACAATAGTTTCTTCTTGAATCTCAACCATGCCTCATGCAAAGGCTCATCATAGAGTTGGCAAAAGTTGGTAATCTCATCCCTCAACTGCATCATCTGTGAGGGAGGGAAAAATCTAGTAGTGAAAGCATCTACCAACTTAGCCCAAGAGGTGATTGACCGATCCAACAATTCCTTCAACCAAGTCATGGCTTCCCCTATTAGAAAGAAAGGGAATAGGCGAAGTCCAATAGATTCTTGGGGAATGTTTTGGAAGATGAAAGGTTGGCATATCTCCACAAAGTTGCGGATGTGCCTATTTACAACTTTGTGTGCTGCTCCTCCAAATATCCCCTTCATTTGTATACGATGGAGCATAGTGCTGGTAACGTGGAACATCGCATTTCCAATAGTGGGGGGAAGTCAAATTGCACTGACTCCCACTTGAATTACAGGCTCATTAGATGCATCCATGAACCCGTTGATACTTCCGTTGACACTTTCATTGTCGCCTACTTTTCTCATGGGCTGCCTGTCCAATGGACAAAAACAACAAACCAAATAAAAAGAACAAACACTCTATAAGGTGATTTTAATTCACAATCAAAAAGGCTACTCAAATATACTCTCCAAGATGGAGGTATTGGTGATCATTAAGTAAAAAAAAATTTGTATTACCTGACAGGAGTCGGGGTCGATCCCATATAGAATTATAGATTAGCCGAAGCGATTGTTGAAAGGAATTTATAATGAGAATAAATTGCTCAAACAACATATAGTGTAAAAAGGGGGGAATTGGAAATCTGTCACAATTTTAATTCCAAACAAAGCAATAAGTAAAAGTGCAAGATGAGCAATAGCTACCAGAAGACACCCGCTCTCAGATACTTTACAGGTTTAATATAGATACACTCAATTTTGGCACTCTCGGCCTTTTAGGGCTCCGAGTGTCGGTCCCGCCTCCCCTGTTTTGGAGCGTGACACAAGCTAAAACTCTCAAAGAGATAATTTCATATCAATCAAAAACTAAGGATCTAAAGGAAGTGGTACCCCTATAGCTATTACATCAAGGCCCAAAAGTGACCTTGAAAGATTACAAAATAGACCCATGATGGGTCTGGTGCGGCTGGAGGTGGGTTAAAGGTGAAAAATGCACCAGCCATTGTGCTGGTAGCATATTGAGATGCAAAGTGAAGCGATTGTTGCACCAACTGATGTTCATGTCACACCAGGGTCGCCCCACGAGACAGATTCAATGGCAGCCTTTTCTTTGCTCCACACGATCATCCAAATATGGAGTTGCTTCACTTGGAGTGTAATGAGGTTCTTCCAAGCTTCCTTTTTTGGTTCAAGGGTGAGTGTGGCTTGGATCCTATTTTGTAGACCCTGAAGTATAACTCTAGCATGAATGTCACCGAGCGATATCATATCATTTGGTAATCTAATATATAGGATGATGACACCCTTCCCAATGAAGGAATTTCCTTCTTGAGGGATTATGGACCTCTTACTTGTGAGGTGAAGCTTTGTCAAGATGACAAGAAAGATATGGGTGAAGATTGTACTAACTATCCACTTGATGACATTCTCCTATCACTTTTCAAAAGGGATGATACTTTGGGTAAAGATAACATTGATTTGCTTGATTATTTGAGAAATCCAAGTTGTGATTGTCCTTATAAAATTAGTGATGATTCTGACCCTTTATATGACACCTCGCCTTTGTTTGATATATATATGGATGATTTAGTTAATTCATGTGATGACTTAACTTATCAATTCCTTGATTTTAGTGGTGGTTTGGGTGAAATTGGGTGTTCGTGTTTTGAGGAGAGAGGTGACACTTATTTAAAGTTTGATACTTCATCCATGGAGTCATATCTTGTTGGCATCCTTCCCTATGTTGTAAAGTCTTTCTTGAGGATTCATAATCCACTTGATGGACTACATTTGTGTGGTGAAAAGACTTCCCACAAAGAAGAATGCTCTTCAAAGAAGGGGAGCAATATGAAGGTAAAAGAGCATTCCCTTGATGTGGACTATGCCAAGGCTTCTAACCTAAAGGGTGAGAAGATGCTACATGAAGCTTTGTGTAGGACCAATGAGCTTAAAGGTAAAACTCTCTCTCTTGATAGGGTTGATTATATGATTGACATTGTTGTGAAGCCCTGTCGAAGGAGGAGTCTTATGGAGGAGGATCATTGGGGCAAACCACCTTGGCAACAAATCTGGTTTGGTGCCTTACAAATTCCAAAGCCTAAGGATGGTATGTATTCATGGCTTATGCTTATCCTTGGACTTTCTAAAGCCATGGAAGTAAGATCTTCTTGTGATGAGTATAGTAGTGACACTTCTAATCTTTCATGTGATTCTAACTTAGTGTTATTACTTTACTTGATGGGCTCGAATGTGACATGTATGCCCATTTGTTTTGGGGATACCTTTGTATTTGACCCCGGTGATGAAGTGGAACTAATTCCATTATTGAAGTGGGCTAGTGCTTTTGGTAGAGTGGTAACTTGGGTTGACCTAGTAAATAACATTGCACTTAGTCATGGGGGTTATAAAGTGTATCTTGACTTAAGGGGAGATATGTACTTCTTTAAGCATAGAACTAATGTGAACTTGTGTTTTTTTTGCCTAAATATATTTGTTCTCTTGATTTACCTAGTCGTCAAAGTTTCTTGAGTTGCCTAGTATCTCTTGAATTATTTGAGTACTCACTCTTTCTAAATAATTTTGATACTTGGTTATATCATAAGAGTGAGAAATTTGGAGTATTGAATACATGCTATGCTTACTTAAGGTATTATCATGCACCCTATGATGATTAGCTTGTTTGGGTTGAGAAAGGATTTGTACTCATTCTCTTCTATGTTTTGCAGGATTTGAATTTGAGAATGAATCCTTTTCAAGAAGGAGAGGATGATACGATATCGCTTGGCATAACCCCTACAAGGCCATTCACTCATAGCCAAGCTAAATACTCCAAACCCTACAAGCTCTATTCATGAAGAAAGAGGCTTTGGAGACCATTGAGGAACGTCAATCAATGATCTACAACTTATGGATGATTGTATGGAGTGAAGAAGAGGCTGCCAGTGAAATTGTCCCAAGGTGCGACCTATGTGCAACACGCACAATGGAGGGTGCATTTAGCACCTCACTTAGCACATGCGGTGTGACCCTTGTGCGACCAGCACAATGCATGGTGCGACCAATACCTTTCTTCGCACGTGACCCATCATAGGCTGAAGTTGAAGTCTTCCAAGGTCACTTTTGGGCCTTATTTTAAATAGCCACTTTTGGGATATATTTGTAAGAGGCATACTATAAATAGATGCCTTAGCTATTTTCATTCCTTAGATTTTGTTGAATTGAGAATTGAAGAACCCTTTTGAGTGTAGCTTGTTAGAGGGTGGATTCCCTTAGTTTAGCTTAGTGTAGCTAGTGTTAATCTAGGTTAGTAATGGGTGGATTCTCATTGTTGATCTAAAACTCCTTTACCTTGATTTTCACTTGAGATTGTTCATTTGTGGATTCATTTGAGTCTCTCATTTCTATGGAATTCAAGCTTTATTCTCCCTTGGTTTAGTTGTGGATTCAATTAAGCCTTTCTTTATTCACTCCTCATCTCCTATTTCTCATCTATCTTTAATTTTCTCATTATTTAAAGATTTCAATTCGTATCTGATGAGAGGCTAAAAGTACTCTTTTATACGATCATTCACCTCTCATTTGCACTTTTTTTAGTGTCATCTTGAGCTTAAATGTAATGAATTACACTTGTGTTTTGTGTTTTATTTATAAAGGTATGGCTTGATGTCGTTGGAGCTTAAACAAGAGGAAAAGAAGCACCAAGAAACCAAAAAGAACCAAAGAAGAAGCGACACCCCAAAGCGCCAAGAAATAAGGTAAAATGGCTGAACTTGTTGGGCCTTGCATCACTGCTGCAAAGCAGGAAGTGGAGCAGATTTGAGGAACTTTCTGAACTTTTGAAGCAGCTTGTTCTTCGTGCCACACACCCAAAAGCAAGGGGTGGCGCAACTTTGAGGAGCTCTCTAAAGTTTTATGCGTTCCTTGCACCACTGCTCCGCTTTTGGGAAGTGGGGCGAGTGGGTACTTCTCCTAACCTGATTTGGATTAGTTTTCTTAGTCCTAAAGCTTCCTAAACTCTATAAATACCCCCTCCCAAATTTTATATCAACAACAACTGATTTAGGGAAGGAAAAACCTACGGCAAAGCTCAAGAACAAGGTCTAGTGTTATTTCTTTATTTTATTTTCGATTCTTTCCTTGTAAACTAATGAAATCTCTTCTCTCAAAGAGATTCATGAGTAGCTAAACCTTAAGTATCTAGGGTTATGGTTAATTACATGAAGGTTGACATTTAATTATCATATTTTTAGTTCAGATTTCTATTATTGAGTTATTTATCTTTCTTTGCTCTTAATTGTTTGTTAACTTGATCACCTAGCAAACACTATCTATCGTGCATAAATTGGACTAGGAATAGGGTGTTTATGTATTCAATAAGATAAGGTAGGGCTTGGTTATGAACTCTATAGGGAAGGGGGAACGATTCACTAATATGGATAGGAATATACCTGTTAACCTTGCCCAGTTGATACGGAAGAGAAATCATATACCCTTCACTATCGACCGACGACCATAGGAATATAGGTGTTAGGAATAGCCGAGCAGACCTAGAGTTGTTGGCAAAATGCTCAACATGGTTAAAATCAACTCGCAACTAGTAACTTAGGAAATCAACTAAACGTATGGTTTGAGAACTCAACTGGATTGTCAAAATACCATAACCCTGGAACTTTTCCCAAATCTGAATTACAACCCATTATATCAAAGCTTGTCACCATTTGTTATTTATTTGTTTTCAAAACACACAAATCACTCTTTATTGTTGGTTACATACTGAATAGATCGTATAAGAATTCAACTTAGTTAATCAATTCGTCAAATCCCTTTGGTACGATATCTGGATTCACATCCTATATTACTTATACGGCCACGTACACTTGCGTATGCAAAAGTATCCCCGATTGAGATCTTATCACATGCTCAACTCGTTTGTACCATCATCACAAAAAGTAGGTTTCTTTGCTTCCACTAGCAACTCCTTAGGCTCATTTTCAAAAGGAGTAGCCTTCACCTCGTTTACTTGCAACTCTTTAGATCTACGAGTATTATACACTTGGTAGATCTTGTTCAACTGTTCCTCTATTGAAGCATATTCTTGCCTTAATGAAACATATTCTTTTTGCAAACTCAAGAGTGGTTCACTTGCACTTGCTTTTTTAGGGGATATTCATGGGAAGAGAAGTTTCCCTTCTTTGTTTGCCACATACTTGTACCAATCTTTTGCGTGTGGGATCCTATGCCTTTGGAACCATGGAATTCCCAAACACATGTGATATGCATCCATAGGAACCACATAACACCAACTATCCTCTTAATATTCACTAAGTGAAAAGAGTACCTTCACATATCTATCAACCCAATATGCTCTTCGAACGGGATTTGTATTTTGTCTCATAATACAAGGTAGCTTTAACCACTCGACCACCTAAGGGGTGATGAAGTTTGTAAAACTATGGATGTCAAGTACAAGATCATATCCCGTACTACCATAAACATTCACTCTTGGTCCAAGAATTCACCTCTCCGGGTCATGCCTATTTTGGAACCTCAGATTCCCTCTACTTTCTCTAACGCCATCTCCATATTGCAAACAAGACATATTGTGATCCGCAGTAGCAAGCTGCACTCCTGAACCCTGTGCTGCCTTCTAAGATGAAGTCTGAGCCTCACCTAAAACTTTAGAACCAATCAGAGTGCTCAGCGAAGCTGCTGGTAGAGTCATACCCTCAAGAACCCCCAACAATCAAACCAAGGTTCCCTGTAATACTGGAGTAGCCACCAAACATGCCAGATATTGGGTTGTCCCAATATGCTTCGATTGATATTGAACCTCATCCACTCTAACCTCAGGCTCTGGTGACGGTACTCTATCTCGGGCTCAGGCTGGTGCCAAAATATGTGCCCTACATTGACCTCTGGGTTGACCTCTACCCCGTCCCCTAGCTGGGGCTTGAACTGCAGGCGCAGGGGCCTTGTCCTCACCCACTGCAGATCTCGTCCGAACCATCTGTGAAAGAGTTAAACAAAGATACTTAGAAATTGACCAAATCAAGTGAGCACGATAAGGAATCAGACAAAATAAAGTCTTTCCTAGGGAATGTTCTATAGCCTCTTATAGATTAGATACGGATGTCATTGTACCGATCCACGAGACTCTACTAGACACTTTACTCTTGTACTGGTGAGACCGGTGAACCTAAAGATCTGATACAACTCTGTCACGACCCAAATCCGGGCCATGATGGCGTCTACATAACCCCAAGTAGACAAGCCTAACCCTAACATTTGGAAGATAATAAATAATAATTAAACTAAAGAAAAGCGGAAGACATAAATAAAAAGATAGGGCCAATAGCATATATACATACCATCGTACAAAATATACATAAGAAGTCCCCAAAGTGACCAACGAGACAAAACAGACTCGAGAACCAACCTGAACCTGGTGTCACTAGTACAAGAGTGACTAAAGTAAGGAGTAGCTATACAACAGATGTTGTCTATCCAAAATACAAAATATAGACAAAATGTACAAGATGGAAAGCATGTAAAGTCTCCAAAAGCGCCGGGAGCTCACTACGATCCGAACAACAACGGGCCTCGAACAACAGGAGATCAACGAGGGTTGCTCATACTAGGTGATGCATCAGAAAAAGATATGCAGAGTGTAGTATGAGTACCAAGACAACGGGTACTCAGTAGGCATCATAGGCTAATCGAGCGCAGGAGGATAATATATATAAATAGATTATAGGAAAGCAACTAGCTATACAGGGATCCACCTAAATCTAGTTATAAAGCCGAAGACATGCCAATAAACCAACAAAAGAAAAGGAAAGGAAAACAACATCAAGCCAACCAGAGTCAATCCACGTGCCAAAGCAAATGCAATGTGGTGCACAATGATGCATGTATGAATGCAATATAATATAAACCCAGAATAACGCATCGGACACCCAAAATACTCTATCGGACTATGCATATATATATATATGTGAAATAGTAAACTACCCAGAATAATGCATCGGAGGTCCGGAATACCGCACCGGACTATAAGTATGTATATATAAGAGTAAAATGCCCAAAATAATACATCAGGGGTCTGGAATACCGCATCGGACAAAAGATATATGCATAAAATAGTAGTTTCTCCTTTTCTTTCAAAAATCCCATAGTAAAAGTCAAAGTAATTTTTATTTTAGTCCAGAAATCTCCACAATCGTAGTAAAGCCTCATTTCAAACCAAAAACCATTGAAAAATACATCCATGTCGTACCAATGATATTCCATGCTATATGAGTATGAAAGTTCACAAACAGAAGAAAAACCATGCCATCATATCAAACAGGGCAAGAATACCCGCCAAACTAAGAGAACTAACCTGGAACTCCGTCCAAATCCTAGCCATGGCCTCGGGCCCACAGTTACCCACAATGATAGAATAAAGCGGTAAAGCGGAAACAAAAGCAAAAACCATGGGAAAACTCTATTCTACCTCTAAAGCCTCCTAAAAACATGTTAAGGATTCTATACTAGTCACACAGAAGAAGGAAGCTCCTAGGCTAAGGATAACATATAATTCTAGGCTAAAACCCTGAAATGGCCAATTAACATGATAAACAGGATTCAAACCTAAAGTCTAGCTAAAATCAAACCTAGCATTCCAGTAACATACAAATATATATTATCTAACTAACTCAGTCTAAAAGGTAAATCGTAACCTACCTCGGGGCCGAACTGCGAACACGAACTATCACTTGTGTGCCTTCCCCTTTTGAATAGCCTTAGAAAGCTTCCACGCTATCAAGAACATAAACTAGGTGTCAAGACAAGAAGAATGATACACATATTGCTATACGAAAAAATTGGGCCTAAAATTGGGTCGGAAAAATGACCCTCAGGGCCTGCACAATGAAACAGAAAACAAAAATCACAACTATGCTCGTGGTGGGTTAGGAACCCATGCCCAAAGTTTGGGCACAAATGAAGCTCCATTCGGGACCCAAAACAGCCCCGAAGTGCTACTTATTCACGAAATTAAAACAGAAAAGCTTGAAATTTAAAGGCAGAAACCAACCTCGATAACACGTCACAGAGATGAATTACACGAATTCAAGAACATGCAGTCTCCACAAGATCAGATTTCCCACAAGGATCACCCCAACCTTAAGAATTCACAATAATGGAGTTTTAGCAGGAGAATTACGAGAATAAAAATGGAATGAGGAGAGGGGTGACGAGGGAACTTACTGGACGAAGAATGCTGAAGTAAGGGAGCTGGAAAATGGAGCTTGGGAGTTCAGCTATGGAGTTTTTCGGAGTTTAGAAAGAGAAAACGAAGTTGAAACTTTATATAACTGCCAGGGGTCCTTCATCGCGATCGCGATAGGACCCCTGCATTCGCGAGGAACAACTGACTCAACCATCGCAATTGTGATGGTCCAAGCCGCATTCGTGAAGAGAAAGCCAAGCTGGGTCCCAGCTAGCTTCATCGCGAACGCGAAGGACACCTATCACAAATGCGATGATCAAGAAATAAAACCATCACGAATGCAATGGGATCCTCGCGATTGCA
Organism: Jaltomata sinuosa; assembly: GCA_003996215.1. Classification (NCBI taxonomy): domain Eukaryota; kingdom Viridiplantae; phylum Streptophyta; class Magnoliopsida; order Solanales; family Solanaceae; genus Jaltomata; species Jaltomata sinuosa. Next base: position 11,089 of record QJPP01002186.1, on the reverse strand, counting down.
AAGAGGAAAGGGGTCTATAACTTAAGGTCGCAACAAGTATTTTCCCCAAGCCCAAAAATCTTCCAACAAACCCTCAGTATTCATCCGGAACCCTACCCTACCAAAAACGACATTTGATAGAGAATAGGCCAATTGTACCTGCATTGCAAGATCTTATGGGTTGTCTGGATGCCACTGTAATGTCCCCAAACAGGGGATGAATGACCTGCCTCCAATATATCCAACATCTCTGCCTCAGGCACGCATCTATGAATCATGGTATCAGTACATACACAAAATAGGAATGGCTCCTTTCAGAAGAACTTCTTAACATCTAACGTAAACTTCCTTCGCTGATGGACGGATAATTAGGGAGGCACCACATCACTCACTAAATAGTTGGCAAAGTCTGCAAACCACGGCATCAAATCTTGGGATGCAGCCAACACTTACTCATCTGGGAAGGCATCATCAATTTCGAGCTCATCTTTCAGCTTCACCATTACCTCTTCCTCCAATCTATATTAGTGGTCAGCTACCTGATTGAACCCCAGGCACCTAGAACAGTGCTAGTCAACAACTCAAACATAACATAACAAAATCTGAAACCCAAATATAGAATCTCTACTATGTTTGAAAGCCTCTAATCTGAATATTGAGTTGCTAGGACAAGACCCCAGCTAACTAAAAATACTAAGTAGAAACCATAAAAATAGACGACTAATACTAGTACTCGAAGTATGAGGACTTACAACTCGAAACTAAGACACCCACTAATCTCTAGCCATGAATCTGAGGGCCCAAAACTAAATCTGCATCATTAAGAGGATGCAGCGTGAGATGTACGTCAGTAATATAGGATGTACTGAGTATTTGAGATATGCAAAATCTTAATTAAACATGCTAAACATACTTTAAAACTGAAATCATGCTATGATTGTGAAAGATGGAATGCGAAGGACTCAATGAAATATCATAGGCAAAATATACTTGAAAACCATAAGTAATAATAGAACTTCTGAAATCTTAAAGCAAAGAGTCCATGCATTTAAATAACTGAAACTGTTACTATGGGAGGTTCTCTTAACCGACATAGACCATGTGAGCTACTTGGAATCCAATGTATCTGCCCCATCGAAAGGACCCAATATACCTTGCCAGGGTATAAAGGCATAACTAGTGTGATCATGATGTATTATGCCCAAAGAGGGGACTTAAAGAACCTATGATGGCATGTAGTTCTTCGATATACAAGGGGTACGCTCACCCAATCCAACTCGATGTTCAATACTACTCCCAAAACATACTTATAGCTCAACTTATACTTCTGATATATCTAATGTCAAATCTGTTTGAAAAGCATACGGGTATATCTAATACCATGCAATTCACATACCTTAGTTAGACATATCTACATGCCAAACCTTTCATAAACATATAGACATATCTAATGTCATATAATTCATACTTCAAGTCCTTAAAACTTTGCATAGCCATAATTCAAAACATACTTTTCTTTCTAAATTCATAATTTGTAGAATTAGGCATGTAATTTCATGATAATAGAGGCCATGTTATCTAAACATGCCAATTTTGCTTGAAACATGCAATTCAATGAAATCATGCTAAAATTATTATCAAACATATGGGCTTCAGAAATTATGGAAGAAATCTTAATTAAAACATGGTTAATGAGTGGGAAATCATGAATTGATACATTAAAACAAAACCCATAACTTTTCCCCTATTTGGGTAAGAATCCTAATTTCATAAATTCATAAATCAAAGTAAAACATGAGTGTTTTGGGCATAAGGGTGAAAGAAATCTCTTATTGAATACCCACATACCTTATTGAAGCCTGCTTGATCTTAAGATGAAAATAAATGGAGACTTGAACTTGGATCTTGAGACTTGGAGCTTGAAGGAGTTCTTTTCCTGTTTTGGTAGATGCAAGCTCCAAGTCTCAAGCTCCAAGTCCAAGTCTCCTAAGTCTTTTCAATTCCAGTGGGTTAGCTTCAATAAAGGTATGTGGGTAATCAACAATGGGTTCCTTTCACCCTTGTGCCCAAAACCCCTAAATCAAATTTTGATTTCATGAATCTTCAAATTAGGGTTCTTACCCAATTCTTATGGGTTTTGTTAAATATTGTCTTCTCTTGATTTGATTATGAAATCACTACTAAATTACATGATTTTGCATAGGTTTTTACATGTCAACTCTTATATTATGATTTTAAGTCTAATCATGGCAATTTCTACATGCATGGAAGGGATTTAAGAAAAGTGGATTTGATGGTATGTTTTTCATGGATTTCCAAGCATGTGCATGCCTAAGTACTATGTCTTATGAAAATATATGTATTTTAAAATAGAACTAGAGTCATGAAAATTTTACGAGTCATGAAGTATGCAAGTTTTTCCATGTGAAAGACACCCGAGGGACTAGAGAGTGCACGATGACATAGCACCCTAGGCAACATGATCATTTAGTTCAGGACCCCAGGGCTTCAGCACCTCCAGCTAGAGGCGGTTCAAAGGGTAGTAGGGGTAGTCCCCAGGGTACTAGAGGTGGTCCTCAGTCCAGTAGGTCAAGTGGTCGTAGAGGTCGGGGCCACATGTATGCGGTTCTGGGCCAGACAGAGGCCGAGGCTTCACATGTTGTGATCATAGGTACGATCTCTGTTTGTCATTAGTCTGCTTCTATTTTGTTTGATCCAGGGTCTACATTCTCGTATGTATCTGCTTATTATGCTACTTATCTGAGGTCTGCTTCTGAGTCCTTGCCTACACCTTTGCATATATATTCCAACGTCTATCTTCCACTTGGGAGGGACCCCAGGAAAATATTCGGGAAACACTTCTAGAAACTCACTCACAACAGGAACTGGCTGGAGAGATGGGGTTTCAGACTCTGTGTCCATAATCCAACTATATTATATACATAACCCTTAGAAATCATCTTTCTAGCCTTAAGATTGGATATGAATTGACCCTTTGGGGATGGAGGACTACCTTGCCACTCTAAGACAGGTTCATTCGAAAACATAAAACTAATAACTCGAGTATGACAATCGACTGAGGCATAAAACGCATACAACCAATCCATACCAAGAATAACATCAAAACCAGTCATCTTTAACTCTTCTAGATCCGATGAATTGACTCTACGAAGGACTGAGATAGGGAATTTTTGGTAGATTCTTTAGGCTAGGAGTGACTCACCAATAGGAGTAGAAACACAAAAGGGTTCTAAAAGTTACTCAGGGCAAATTTTGAACTTGCAAGCAACATAAGGGGTTACAAAAGATAAGAAGACACTGTGATCCAATAAAGCATACACATCGAGAGAGAAAAATTTCAACATATATGTAACAATATCTGGCGAACTCTCTTGGTCCTGGCAATAGGACATGTCATAAGAAGTCACAAGATGTCCTGTTGTTGGCGATCGGTGACACCTGTTTGGCATCTGTAGCCAACTATCAGAACTATATGTGAAATCTCATAGTCTGGATAATGTGGTTTGTCAAGGTTCGCCCTCTAGGGCTCCTGTAAGGTTTGCCCGCAAGCCTGTGTATGTAGGGGAATCCATGACGAGAAGTTTTAACTAACTCTGTCTAAATTCAGTGCACAGAATAGCGTCGCACATAATGGCCCTAATGATACCCACCCCACGCTGCAGAGTAGTCTATAATTTCATATTGCTTGTAAAGGCTCATAGTAAGCAACTTATGAATCATATAACTCGTTAAGGGAGGGAACCTGAATCTTCATCATCAAGAGGATGCAGCGCAAAGTATGTGTCAGTACTATAGGATGTACCGAGTAAGTGATACGTGATCATGATAAAAATATACTTAAAACCTGTTTAAAATGAGGTCGTATAAAGAGATAGCATAAGTAAACATCAAGATATAAGACATAAAATATGAAGTAAAGTCATAATTCAAATTAGAGTATCATATAACTTCATAGCTTGAAAATAATCATGTGGGTGTTTCTTTTAACCGACATAAACCATGCTGAGCTACATAGAGTCCAGTGTCATATACCCACACTGAAAAATGTTGTCCTAACCGCCCAAGGTTAGAACCATGTCATAAGGATCCTTTCATAAGCCACAGAGGGAAACCTACGGTGGCAACATAGTTTTAGACTTGGGTTAAATAGAACCCTCATCCGACCTACTATTTCCACTTAACTTTTATTCGTCCATCCTTATTCACCTTTTTATTTCCTTCTTTCTAGCTACAGGTGCGGCCTCTTTATTTTGACAATTCTTTTTCATCTCTTTTTCATTTCTTTTTCTTTCTTTTCTTAGGCACACACCCGAAATTTTCATTCTATCCACAACCAATCTTATCCATCCTATTTTTCTTATCATTTTCCTCTATAGTAGCCACCCTCAACTTAGGCTGATTGCCTGAGTTGAGGTGCACGATTTCCAAGGAAGGACCAGGGCCAAAATAGGGATTCAAAGTTAAAAAGAAACGGTGACAGGTTATTGAAAGAATAGGGTCAATTATGGCTCAAACAGGGATCAAAGGGATTATTTGCATTTGGACGGTCTTATAGGCTAAGTGGACTGCACACAAAAAGGGCCTGTGATCCTTTCCTAAGCAACCAAACTTCAAACTTAACAACATAGGCCAGGCAAGTTCTAGATTGTCATATTATACCCATATTTACATTTTGTTTTGAGGACGAATTCACATAGATTCTTACATATTCATGCAATATTATTTTGGTGAGCTAACATATGTTATTAGATGTGTTTCAAGCAAAATATGAAATAAATCAACCTAAAAGTGCAAAATATTCAAGATCAGAGGTTGTACCATATATTGGTCCTTATAGAATCCTAAAGAGAGTTGGCCAAGTAGCCTATGAGGTTTATTTACCTCCTGAGTTAGATGCAGTGCATCCAGTCTTTCACGTGTCGATGTTACGTAAATGCTTAGCAAATCCTTCTAAAGTTATCCCTTTAGAGGGTATAGAGCTCTCAAGAGATTTATCATATGAAGAAGTCCCGGTGGCCATACTAGATAGACAAATCAAAAAATTGAGAACGAAAGAAATAACTTCAGTTAAAGTCCTATGGATAAGTCAGAACGTAGAAGAAGCCACGTGGGAAGTAGAGGCCGATATGAGGGTAAAATATCCTCACTTATTCAAGGAACAACCATAAGGTTTTTAAAGTCATTACCCCTTTCATTCGAGTATCATTTTTAGTCTTATTTGTTAATACTATTTTATCAATATGCTAAATGTCCAGGTGCTTGATACATGCTTATGATTCAAGAGTTTTATGTGTTCCTCAGAGTTTAGATGTAAATTTGAAGGAGTATGAGGTAAGCTATATTAACTACAAAAGTTTTCATTCCTATAAGGCCAAGTGGAGCCTCGTTGTTACCTGTTGAATTTTATTCTCTTATTGTGATGCTCTGTGAAGCGTATGGTATGTGTTTTGGTTAGCTGACAGGTTTCAGATAGGCCAGTTTACAACGGATTATTGTGTAAGACAAGATGCCCGATGTACCATCAGTGCTCATGAATCATTTTCTAAACTAAGATTCGTGAGTAGTATCAAGATTCGGGTTATGAACATGTTTATGAAAAAGGTGTCTTACAGCTCATTGTCCGATAGCCAACTTGATGCCAGTGATTAGCACCTTCTTTTTGCTCCATTTGACTAGTTTTCACTCAAATATTTCCCGAACACTTCTAAAATATAGAAACCTGTATAATAGAAATGGGATCAGTTTGTTCCCTTGGCAGAGTTTTCTTATAATAACAGCTTCCATTCGAGTATCGGCATGGCACCTTTTGAGGCTTTGTATGGAAGGCGTTGCAGATCACCGGTAGGTTTGTTTGATGGTTTTAGTGCTGGGCCACAGAGAACAGATTTTCTTCGAGATTCCTTAGACCAAGTCCGAGTGATTCAGGACAGACTTCGGGCAGCTCAGAGCAGGCATAAGAGTTATGCTGATCGTAGGCTTCGTGCCTTGGAGTTTAGTGTTGGTGACTTGGTGTTTCTCTGTGTATCGCCCATAAAGGGCGTGATGAGATTTGGTAGGCGGGGCAAGCTTAGCCTCAGGTACATTAGGCCGTTTGAGATTCTTCAGAGGGTTGGTAGCGTTGCCTATCAGTTAGCCTTACCTCCGATGTTTTCAGCTATACATCATGTATTTCATGTTTCGATGTTGCGTCGGTATGTCCCAGATGAGTCTCATGTGTTGCAGTGGGATTCAGTTCAGTTGGGTGAGGGTTTAGCCTTTGTTGAGGAGCCGACAGCTATTTTGGCCAGAGATGTCAGGAGATTGAGGTCTCGAGAGATCCCGGTTGTTAAGGTTCAGTGGAGGCACCGTCCAGTCGAGCAGGCTACCTGGGAGACTGAGGGAGATATGCGGGCTCAGTATCCGCAGCAATTTTAGCCTTCAGGTACAACCTTGACCTTGACTTTCGAGGACGAAAGTCCTTTTTAGTAGTGGATGATGTAATGACCCTTTCGGTTATTTCCACGTATACGTTTTTCTTGAACCGTTAGAGCTTGGTTATAGCGGCCCCAAGTCTCTTAAGGCTCGTCAAGACCGGTATTTCGGTGTCGGGTCCATTTGTTTGGTCGCATTATAAGTTTTGAAGTCAAGCAAGTCGGTAAAAGTTATCGTAAGTTTCTTTAATAAATTTTCTGAACTTTGGGTAAAATGTCTCAGGGCTTTTCTCTCAATATATAAAGAGTTAGAAGTCCCCCAAAATATCAAATCGAAGAATTACGAGTCTAGTTTCCTACGCACAAAACCTCACATCCAACTGATCTTGGAGTAAAAAGTTATGACTGTTTTACCGCGGACTGTCTGGCAGGAACCGGGTTGCGAACTGGGTCGCGAACCGGGTCGGGTCAAACTCGATTTAAGCCTCAGCTTCACGTTTTAAAACGCCATTTCAGTTATGAAACAGTGAGAAAACATAAGGGAGGATTCCAAGAGAGTTCTTGAGTATCAAAATCGTCCGTTGGTGAATTGCGAGCCTAGGTTTGAGAATTTATTAACATTGCGTGTATTTGAAAATATTTTATTTGAATGTTGAATTTGGTAAAAAGTTATATTATTATTACCTTTTTTAAAATATCGATCATAACTTTTTCATAACTTGTTCATAACCGGATCGTCATACTACTCATGAATTTTGATTTATAAATCGATTCATGAGTATTGATGAAACATCGGGTGTCTTGTGGATCTAGAGATAATGATTCACACCTAGGTCGCACCATGAGAAAGATTCATTGGCAGCCTCCTCTTCGCTCCAAGCAATCATCGAAATATGGAGTTGCTTTATTTAGAGTGTAATGAGGCTCTTCTAAGCTCCCTTTTGTGCTCCAAGGGTGAGTGTGGCTTAGATCCTCTTGTCTAGACCTTGAAGTATAAGCCTAGCATGAACTTCGTTGGGTAATATCGTATCATCTCTTCACTCTTCTATTGGCATGACTCTATTTGAAGTGTGTTATGGGTTCAACCCATTGATTCCATTATCTTTATCCCCTTTGTCTAATGATATTATTGTGAGCTTAGATGCAAAGTGAAAGGCAAAGGAGATGGTAAAGATTCATACTAAGGTAATGGAAGCCATGGAATGAAGCAACTCCAAGGTGTCCTTTCATCAAAATCATGGGAAAAAGAAAGTGGTGTCTCAACCTAAAGATTGGTTTTGGGACCACTTTTTGAAGGAAAGATTTCCACAACTTCAAAAAGGGAAGTTGAGTCCAACGGGCGATGGCCCATTCAAAGTGCTTGAAAGTATCAATGACAATACCTACAAGATCGATCTACCATGTGAGTATAATGTTCACAATATGTTCAATGTAAGTGATCTATCTTCTTGTGTTGTAGGTGACTTTATGGATTCAAGGATGAACCCCTTGCAAGAAAGGGAGGATGATATAATATCGCCCGGCGCAACCCCTACAAGGCCATTCACTCAGAGCCAACCTAAAGAACTCTAAGCCCTATAAGCTCTATTCATGAAGAAAGAGGCTTTGGAAACATTGAGGAACGTCAATCATGGATCTACCACTTGTGGATGATCACATGGAATAAAGAAAGGGCTGCCAATGAAACTGTCTTGAGGTGCAAAGTCATGTGTGACCATCACAATGGAAGGTGCGACCAGCACCTCACCTAGCATATGAGGTGCGACCCATGTGTGACTAGCACAATGCAGGGTGCATTTAGCACCTCACCTCGTAGATGCCCAATCATGCGCCGAATTTGAAGTCTTCCAAGGTCATTTTTGGACCTTTAATTGTACAAGTCAAAACACTATAAATATAATCCTTAGACATTTCCATTCCTTAGATTTTGATGAATATTGAAGATTGCTTTGAAAGCTTGTAGTTGATATTGTTAGCTTGTAGTCTTGGGTGGATTACCAATTAGTTAATCTACTGTAGATAAATCTATTGGATGGATTCCTAATAGTACTATTGGGTGGATTCCTAATAGTTTAGTTAAGTAATTAGGAGGGGATTTTCTTGATTGCTTGTTAACTTCTTTGCTTGATTAATCATAAATAGTCATCCATTTATGGATTCATTTGTTTTCTCTTGCGTTTAATTAAGGGGTAATGGTTTGTTAATTGAGTTCAATTGGGAGGTGAGGGTATAGAGTCCCTTGTTGCCCATAAAATTGATTAATTTGGTTTATTCCACATATCTTCTATTTATTTCAATTCCGCATTTGGATTTCGATTAGTCTCCGTAATCGAGATCTTGCACCAAAAGCCATTACTCACAACCACAAGAAAAAGGATAAGACTCCCTAGATCACAACTTCCCAGAAGGCCACATAAACAGTGCCTCAAATAAATAAGGGACCCACTAATCCATCAACGATCAAAATATCCAATAATCGGTGCCTCAAAAGGCTAAAACCCACTAAATCACTAAGTACCAAAGGCCAAAACAAGCTCTATAATATACGCACCTGGAATCCTTGCAACAATAGTCTATATAAAGAGAGAGTTTAAAAACATGATGGTATACCAGTAACCTTAAGTAAAAAGGGAAACATGGTAAGCAAGACAACATATTAAAGCTAAAAGCAATATATGAATAGAATCATGCTAAAACACCATCCAAGATAAGAGAAACATATAACCACCTCCCAATTTCAAACCTAGGATGGAATTAACTATGCCACAAAGCACCGAAAGCCAATACTCAGAAGTACAATAAAGGATAGAACACCCTAGCTCACAACTTCAAGAATACCCAATCATCAACTTGAAACTCTAAATCTCTATGCCGCACATATTTATAAGATTTATGTCAGCTTTGAGTGGTCTTCAACCACTCCTGTATTAGCTTTACCTTTTCTACTGCTTGATGGAAAAGATCTGGTCCCAATATTTGAGTCTCACCTACATCATACCAACCAATAGGTGATCTACATCGTCTCCCGTAAATAGCTTCAAATAGAGCCATGCCAATACTAGACAACTGAAATTAGCATCTCATGTTAAAGGAAAGAGATATACCAAGAAGGTAAGTCAAATTCCTCTTTATTCAAGTGTAACTTCAAGTTCAAGTTCAGTTTTTGTACACAAATGGTTAACCAAGATTTGGAAGAGAGAATAGATTGAAACCCTCTTCTTCTTAGAGAGAAAAACTTGTTCTCAAAGATAAAAGCTCTTCAGAATATTCAAGACTGAAGAATGTTATTAACAATTGTGCCTAAATTGGCCTTTTATAGTTTCTCAAAACGTCACTAAAATTCAGGACAAAATTACCCTTGGGGTGGTGTGCGACGCGATGTGTAGTTCGTATATTGTGATATGCTCATCGCACACCATATTCAGTTGAACCAGTGACTTCAGCTCATTTTGGAGGCATCGTGCAAAGGCGGTGCAGTTTACACCTTGGGTTGTGCGTGTCGCACAGCGACCGCACTCCTTAGCAAATTCTTCATTAAATTTTGTGTCTCTATGTGGAATAGGTTCGTTCCGCAACATAGCTTGATTGTGTCACATAAGCACCATATCTCAAGTAAGAATCTCTATCTTTTCTGATACATTCACACTTCACTCCTTTTGAGCACTTTGTGGGTCTTTTTCCACGTTTTTCATCATTAATCAAAAGTACATACATAGACATCACTAAATCCCATAAGAACCTCTAAATCTATTCAAAACATAGAAATAATTCATGGATATATGCTCAATAAGTTGGTAGATTACCAACTTAGCAGTACGCAGAGGGACTATCGCGTTCGTACAGGCCAATCAGCTGCCAGTTCCTTATTTCTCCAAATAGCTCATTTTTGATTTGTTTTCATCCGAATTCTTCCCGAATACTTCTAAGAAATGGAAACCTTAAAAATAGAAGTAATTCTTATCAATTGCACTATTTTCCCACTTAATATTAGCAAAAGTATATGATTAAAAGCTAAATAAGTAGGTAGAATACCAACTTATCAGCTTCTCAGAACAGTTTGGGCTCGATTGACGTCTTTCCAGCATCTTTTCATCATATACCAAGTAGGCTAGTAACTGTACTATATATCTCATCATTGGGTTGGGATTACTAGGTTGGCACCCCAGACCCTGCCCGCTTCTTTTTTGTCTGTTCTTGTTTTTTCGGTGTTAGCATTTGAGCTAGTAAGTAGTATTACCCCTTATGGCCCCGAGTGGCCTTTGAATGTATCTCTGGAACATAGTTAGTAGGATATTTGGGAAGTGTTCATGAGTCACAGACATTGATTCGTGATTGCTACCTAGTTATCTTTGCTGTAGAGCGGATTGAGCCTTTGTAGGGCCTGTAGGTTGATATTAAGTTTTTGGTTGTATCTAAGCATATCATCATTATGAAAAGGGATTTTTCTGCATTTGTTTATTACTACTTGATAAGTTGTTAATCTACTAACTTATTGAGCCTTTATTCATTAATTATTATCAGGTTTTGATGAGAATTAGATGAGTGATCAATGAAGGAAAAAGCAGTCTCTTGCTACCATCGAGGACCACTTGTTGAATTTCTTGCATGATCAGTTGCCCTACATTCACCGGAAGACCCTCCATCATAGGACAAATGACCTTTGCTTTATCAGGGGTCAC